>JAULKK010212951.1:0-15748 GCA_032355705.1 Rubia peregrina
GCGAAGATTTTGGTCGCAGAATTTAAAATTTTGACCGAATTAAGGGATCTGCAAAATCCTAATATGGCCACACAAATTGATGAACAACTAGCCATCGGGATTGCTCTCAACTCGAAATATCCTCACTAACTAGCCCGCAAGATTAAGCAACAATGAAAATACTCGCAAGCAATGAGTATAACTCGAAGATTTTGAATATTTGATTGATAAAAGGTGTATAAAACTTGGCCAGGCCTCCCCTATGTATAGATTTAAAATAGGCCAAACCCGAATTCTAATCAAAATGGGATTGGGTAATTTCTGTCAGAAACTTAGAAGACTTATGGCTGCTTTAAAAAGTTAAAAACATATCTAACAAGAATACCTAAAATAACCTGAATATGGTTGAAATTCATCAAGATGAATTCTTGAATGAATATTGTCTCATCTAACCTTACCAAATATAATTCTATTCAAATCAGTTCTTAATATTCTAAACTCTAATGGATTGATTTTCAAAATTAAAACCTTCAAGGCCCACATGGCCGAATTTAATCCCAAAAATTCAAAATGAAATAATTTATAGCAAGTTACAATGATCACACTACCTCATTAAAAAATCCAGTGGGAAAAAGAGTGCAGTGTTCTTCACGATGTTTTCAATTCCTCGACACTCTTGAACAATTAATCTAAGAACTTGTCGATGTTGATGTCTTCTTCAATTTTTCACCATGAAGTTGATCAATCAAAGCATTTAAAGCCGCATCTCTAAGATTCATTCTTTCCCTAGTCATAGGATAATTGAAAAATAAATGAAAACTCTGAAAGTTTTAATATCTATATAGTTTTTTTATAATTGCACAATAGGCCCCGAAATTTATTACTCCCTTCGTCCCATTTCAAACTGTAAACTTTGACTTTTAGCAGTTGACTTTAAAAAAATTGATTCTTGATATCTTTCATTAAGAATAATTAAAACTTTTAAAAATGTGATATTTTGAAAATCTACGTTATAACGAATCTAACAATGTATCAAACAATAACATGTACACTTATATACCTATTCAATTTTAGGGTCAAAGTTAGGAAGTGTTGACTAAATGAATAGTTAAATTGCAGCTTGAATTGGGACAGGGGGATTAGCATACTTAAAGAAAAACCCACTCTATATTACGACTTATACTAATTGCATAATAGATCCTGCCTAAAGTTTAGACTGGTTGAAACAAGATTTTATGTAAATCATATGTTCAACATACATATTAAACCATAAAAGTCATATACTGACATGTGATATGATTGGTATAACAAACTTTTAAAGTGTGCAATTTGAAATAGTGTAGGGGAGTATGAATTTTGAATATGGTAAAATATATTGTACCCCCTGGGATACAGTTTAGTATTTTATCGCCAATATTTTGGGAAATATACAAATATAACCCAATACATTTGAGAAAGTGCAGATATAACCCTGAGATAATTTTTAGTGCAAAAATAACCCTAACTACTAAATGAAAGTGCAGATATAACCCTAAGGCACGACATTGACCGACGTTGATCGTATATAAAATGACAAAAATATCCTCTACCTTAAAACCTAAAAGTGTTTAGACATTTTTGCCCCCAACACCCCACCCCACCCTATTCCTGACCACTAACCTACCCTCATTCCCAGTAACCAGCACCCCATTATCGGTAACATCAATCACCCGACCAAAATCTGTCGACCAACAACACATACAAGTTAAAATGGAGGACAATAGGTTCGAGAGAGCGCTGGTAGAGTACCCGGACGGTGTGGATCACCGGGGGGTAGATGATTGCGCTCATGCTCCCTCGGAAGTAGCCAAACAATGTCAAGGCTCACTACGATGCCCTCGTGCGCAACGTCACCAACATTGAGGTCGACAGAATGCAGCTGCTACCGTATGCCGAAGCATTTAATTGGGAACCACCTACACTGACCGCCGACTAGATCTCTTTCGGAAAAGGAAAACACGATGGCAGCGAGCGCAATAAGGGAAATCCATAGTCTCCATTTCTGCTTCTTATGTCGGAGTCACCGTCGCCATCGGTGGATCTTTTGTCACCATCAACCTCTTATTTTTACCCTGTCCAGATTCACAGGTAACGACTTTCTCCAGCGTCGTCGCCGTTCAGGTCGTGGGACTCTCTTAGAATCAGCGACATCCCGCATCGAGCCTCATCATTCTCGTCGGATACGACCATTCTGAAGTACAACAAGCCCCTTTTCGCTGCCGTAAAAATTCTCCTTTCGATGATGGTGTAGCCGGTGGAGAGACAGGTGGTGGTGGCCGAATGGAGAGGCTAATGGTGGTGGCCAGTGAAGGAGTGATTATGGGGGCAGATAGATTCAACAGCAACATGCACATGGATGGTCGCTGGGAACAAAACAGGAACCTTGAATGAACACTGTCAACAATTGTTTGTTGATCAATTGACCGAGGTGGCAACTTGTTTGGAAACTGGGAACGATTGTAATATTTCCAAAAGAATAAATGAAAGAGGATGGAGATTAAAGATTCATGGCATGAAGGTAATTTCAATTTTTGGCATTTTCTATTTTTGTAGAGGGACAAAATTGTATTTTCATCGAATTCCAGCCTTAAACTGCCGAAAAAGGTTATATGTGCACATACACTAACTATCTAGGGTTGTATTTACACTTTCAATTACCACATTGTTATATGTGTACTTCCATGAATTATGTAGGGTTATATACACTTCGCTCAACCAATGGAAACTAAATAATAGGAGAGAATGTATTTCTTTTTACTGCAAAGTACATTTAGTACATGTCATTATGTACGGTATGTCAATTGTGGTTGGTAGACACTGGCGGAGCTATACCTGAACAAGGTGGGGCAATTACCCCACCTTTTTATAAAAAATATATTATTTTGAAAATATTATTAATTAATATATGATTTTTTTATTAGTGTCTTAGTTTATTTTTAAGTTTAGATCATTTATCCTTCTAAATTTAAAGATTTCTCAAAATTTTGACACTATTTTCAAATATAGAATCATCAAATTAAATTGTCACCCATCAATTTTTCTTTTCTGGCTCCGCCCTATTGGTATATGAATTTTATGAATCAATGTGTGTTGGAGACGTGAAAAGATCTTTTAATTAAACTTTGTCATCGAGAATAATTAAGATAGCCCTTTTTTTCTAGTTGGACAAAATTTATTCTGAATATTTAACTTGATGCATGAAAATGATGTGGAGTTATAGTTTGTCCAATGGTGTGGCTTATAAGATGTCCTGCATGCAATTATACAAGAACCACGTATGTCATACTTCAAGTTTTAACTGCAAATTAATGGGTAAATATATAATTACTACAATCCCACAAAAGATTTCAATAAAGCAAAGGGTAATCAATTGCAGTTGCCTTTATTTTCACTAGCATCTATTTTGATACAACTTTGATTGTAGTGGGAGAATTTTTTCAACGTGTTTAATGAAATTATGCTCATAACTTATAAGCAAACCTAATTTTTTTTTAAAAAGGTAGGGATCTGAATAGCTTATGTTTTTAACATAAGTAGGAATCAACTCTTTATGAGTTTATTAAGCACTACTTAGCTTATAAAAAAACACACCTTAAACGTCACCTTCTCTTTCTTTTTCACGAATCAAAAGCCAGGAAGGTAAGCTCTTATCGCTAGCCACTGTTTATAAAAAGAAAATTCAAATTTTATTTGAACCTTCGGTCATATTTATTATAATCATTAGATTTAATTAACAATTTACTTACCTGTTAACGAAGCATCCAGTGACTGGATTATAGGACCTACCTTTCAGCCCATTTTAAAAAAATTTAGGGGTACAACACGAGAACTTCCCAGGGGGTCATTCATCCTAGTACTACTCTCGCCCAAGCACGCTTAACTTCGGAGGTCTGATGGGATCCGATGCATTAGTGGTGGTATTATCGTACCCAACTAATTTTAGTGTATATGTTTGCTGTGATTGTTTGGATACAAATTTTATTAGGTATCAATTATCTGTACGAAGGCACACAATTATTGGTTTGCATTATTAATTGAACCACGTATATAATTATTGTATTTGAAAAAGTTATGGTATATAATTATTTATTATGAAAGTTTATGCACCCATTTATTTACTACTCCACGAGCTCTGTTATTGAGCATATTATTTTATTTAACCGTTTAACTACAAGTCAGTGAAACAATATTAGCATTTCAATTATTCTTTTAGTAGAGCCTCGATAGTACCTTTAGTAGGTGAAACAATGTGTATTGTAGCACAAATGATCTATTAATTTAAGTGAAGAAATCAAAGCAAAATATAAGAGGGACTCAATGATAATAATAGTGAAAAATTGGACAGATATAGTTGCCGAGTTCAAATTTGAAATATGGAAATACGACATTAACGCGGTGAATTAATTTTGATTGATGATAGTTTCAGAAATTGGATTGGCAAGTCCAACCTCTTCGAGTACCTGTGAAAAAATTTCGGGGAGAAAATTTTGACGCTCTAGTTAGTTTAGTTTCCAATCTGTGTTTTTTTGGGTAAATGTTACTTTCCTTTCTCTGGTGTTCTTTATAGGTCGTGTGATCGTGGATCACATTTATGCTCAACTCTCGTAGATCGTGGCCTAGTAGAGGTATCGTGGTGAGTTGTGTTTCTCCACTTTTTTCAGGATTGGTTACTTATGGGCGAAGCGATGTGGCTGGCCTAGGGATGTTTAGAAAGGCTACTCCTATATTAGGGATTTGTAGGTCGTATATATACCATAAGTCCCCTGGCCGCGAAGTAATAATGGGCTAAGTACGAGGAGACTATTTTTGGCAAACTGAGAAAGGTATATTTTGGGCTATAAGGAGATGTTTGGTGAGAGACAAAATGTATGTTGCTTAGGTTTATGGAAAAATGGCAGAGTGGGCGCAACGCTATTGATGACTTGGTGGGTATAGGAGAATGTATATAATGATATCGATTTCAAGGGTTACTTTATAGTGGTTGATTAATATCCCTTTAGGGCATGTGCAGTCTCTTAATTTTAAGAGACCACTCTAGAGACCGAAAATCCCCATAGTGGGGGACTCTAGAGTGGTCTCTTAACAAGAGACCACTCAAGAGTCTCTTGGTAAGAGATCGGGCAAGAGCCCATTTCGTCATGGGAAAGGTAGAAATGTCAGTCCAAGTGTGGGCGCATGAATGCCCTTCTCTCTTTTCAATTTCAGATGGCGACACAAGTGGGGTGCATGTCTGCCCTTCTTTCTTTTTAATTTCATATGGGGACACGTGTTGCTCATTGGTTGGGCCACGTGTCCCCTCATTTGTTTTTTAAAAAAAATTGAATTTTTTAAAATTTGGAAAAGTAATTTTAAAATATGTAAAATACTTTTAAAATCTATAATTTTGTTTTAAAATCTGAAAAAGAAAAATATATATAATAATTTTTGAAAAATAAAATGAAATTATTAATTTACAACGAAGAATGCTATATAAAAGAACCAAAAAATAAATTATTTAATAATTTTTCAAAAAATGAAATTCATTTTATACATTATAATGTATTATTAAATTTCATATTCAACTTATTTTGGGTGGCAAATTTTATTTAGATTAAATGTTAATGGTAAAAATAATGAGTAGGATAGAGAAAATCAAGTGAGCTCCATGAATAGTGCAGAATTGTCTCTTACCATTGTGGATGAAAAAATGGTGGTCTTTTAAGTGGTCTCTTATGGTTAGGTGGAAGAGATAGATTGAGAAAAAATAATATATTTAATTGATAAAAGACCGCTAGCGGTCTCTACCACTGCCCATGGCCTTAGTTCCAGGAAGTGGGTAGTGTTGTCCCAAAGATTGAGGAGAAATTTAACGTGCATATATATGAAATGACATGCATAGTAATCATTTTGGGGTGCGTTGAATGAGTGACGACTCTGATTCCTAACTTACAAAAGATATTGATTACCTCAAAAGTGTACATTTTAAAAAAAATTGTCTTTATTAGTACAATTAAAAAAATTATCTTTATTAGTTTGGGTTTTTGAGCATGTCTACAGCAGTTAAAAGTGTGTTAGGAGGGCTTACCTTATTTCCTCCATTTTCAAAAACTTAGTCAGACCATTGGACGATCATACGTTAGAGCTCTAATTATCATAAGCTGCATACTCCTTCCCACTCTCCATTTTCCAACTTGGTGGTTGTGGGATCCGAGTCTTCATCTTCCACTACCTACCCTAATTTGGGTGGTAGTGGGACGGTTCATAATGATGTTAATTTGGGTAGCGAGGTAGTCGTTGAAGAAGACCGGGGGGATAGTAAGACCATTGATGATAGAGATAGTGTTATGACTGCGAGTGATATAATTGTTTTGAGGGAACATCATCCTTTTTAAATGGATGTGATATTAGGATATTTGGTACTGGTGAGAGGGTGTAGAACATGCCTGCTGGGTGTTTTGGTGTTTGTGAGCATCATGTGTTTTATGGGTTTATGCTACCCATCCCAGATATCATCCTGGGCGTGTTGGAGACTTATGGTATTTATCTTACCCAGTTTAATCCTCGGGGTGTGACCATGATGATTGATTTTGTATAAGTGTGTAAATGGACTGGTAAAGAGTTGAAAGTGTATGTGTTTACTAGTTTTTTTTCAACTTTGAAGATCAGGAAAGGGAGAATAGTTCACTCTTTACCCTAGTGTTCTTGGGGCTCAACTTGTGTGAAATTTTCTTAGTAATTGTGGGGTGTGGAAGGAGAAATATATTTTTATCTAGTGTACCAATGGCGAGTTGATGCTATTGTGGAATACTATTGTGTCCCTATGCCACTAATCCGCCCATGCAAGATGAACTTGTAAGCATGTGGATATATTGTTGTTGCAATATTTCTTAGTCTGTTAAGCTACTACCCTTCTTTCTAGACTCATTGGTTGTGAGAACCATTAACTACATGCTGGCTAATCGGGCGGTGACTCCAGCGTGGTCTCAGACCGTTTCAAATGGCTATAAAAACAGAATAAAAAATGTCCCCGCAGATGGCGCCACTAATGCGGGGAATTCCTTCTGAGTGATGATAGTTTCTGGAATTAGCTCAGTAAATCCAGCCTCTTTGAGTACTTGTAAAAGTATCATCAGGGTTAATGCTCGGGGAGGATGCTCCAATGCTCAAATTAGTGTAGTTATCATTCTGTATTTTTTGGATTAAAAGTTATGCATCTTTCTCTAGAGTTCTCCATCTTTATATATATGGTCTTTGGTCATGTGATCATGGCTTTCATGCTATGCTCACCTCTCCTAGATTATGGGCTAGCAGAGGGTATCATGGTGAGTAGTGCTTCCTCATTTTTTTCTAGCATTGGTTACTTATTGGTGAAGCGATGTGGCTGGTTTAGGGATGTTAAGCGAGCCAGTTTTAGCGAGGTGACTCTTGTATTAGAGTTTCGGAGGTCGTATACATTCCAAATATTTAATGTATGATTAAATGAATGAACTAGGAAGAATCACAAAAAAAAGTTGTTAAATTTTGACTCCTTAAAATTCCAAAATGATCATCATAGAAATGACTAAAATTTATAAATGCTCGTACGCAGCATTTTATAATTAGTATGACTACTAGGGGGATTTGATTTTGATTTATTTCATTGAGGTATTCATAATTTTGAATGCGTTTTAAAATAAATCTCAACATATAAATAATTATAATCTGAATGACCTTCAAAATTATAAAAATGAGGGATTTGATGATTGGTCTAGCCGGTAGTCGATCTAGCAGAAGACCTTCTAGGATATATAACGTCAATTTCCTTTCACTTTCTTTCATGTTCTGATTAGATTTTTCATATAAAATTAAAATTTGTTACTCATCAATCATCAGATCTCACTAATATATCTACTAGGATATCATCATATAAGATTTCATTTGATTTATCATAATATTCTTTTTATATGATTATTTGTTATACATAGTTAAAAATATAATGGATGTTGAAGGGTTAAAATTTTGTGATAATTTAAATTCTATAATATATTTTTTCACACTCTTAATTTTTAATATTTTTACATGGATCATGTTTAAATTATGTGATTACTAAAGAAATAACATAATAAAACTGAAAAAGGAAATGGTTGCAAATAAAATATCATACAAGTGAAAGGACTAACAAATATAATAGATCCAACGGACATGGGTCATCTCCTTTGCCAAGCTCCGTATGGAACTCTACATTAATCAACCTTCAAGAGATGGTGCATATTTGCTTATGTAATTCGTCCAACATCTGAAAACTCATGGCCACAAGATTGAAGGCTTTTGTGCGCCCTCGCTTGCTCTTTTCCATTCATGATTAGTGTGTATTTTTATACCTATTATTATATCATTTGTCCCACAATAAATAGGTGATTAACTGAAGAAATAATGATTACGTGATTAGGGTGTATCATTATAAAACTGGAAGTTGTCAAAAATCAATGATATGCCAAAAAAAGTTACTCCTTCCGTCACTCTAAAAAGAATTACTCCTTCCAACACTCTATATATGTTTTACCCTCCTTATAGCTAAAAAAAGTGAGTAGGATTAAATTAAAGGAGAATTAAATTTGAATGGATGTGAAGTTGGGTGACCACCGCTTTCCATGTAACTTTTGGTCATTTACCATTTAACATTCACATGTCACTTGTAACTTGAGGGTAATTTTGCCATTATTTATGGGTGCTTTGGCCAAAAATGGCAAGAAATTGATGTAAGACATTGAGTAGGAGACACCCTTTAAGGTAAGTAGGACATACTTAGCCCGATAGAGAGAGTACACTATTTCACTACTCCACTATGTATTTTGATAGAATGTAAAACTCACACTGATGGTGGTTGTGTGCATTTATATATAGTTGTATACAAGGATTACAAGAATATAGAAAGCTCTAATAAATCCTAAAATATTAGCTTACCTTATCTGTTGTACCCCTCCCCCCAATTCAAGCAAATCGTTTGATTGTAAGCAAAGCAAAACTTGGATATAGGAAATTGAAATTAGGGTCTAGGTAGACAATTGGTAAAATAAATACCCCTGGTTTGAAGATCAAAAGACACATGGAAGACCTTTAGCTTTCAAGTCACCATCTTACGAAAAAATGATAATAAATATCAATATGCTTTGCACTATCATGCAAAATTGAATTCAGAGCAAGAAAGAAAGCATTATTGTTATCATATACTAGCACAAGAGGCACATGAGATAACACTTGAACATCCCAAGGAAAATTCACGAACCCTGCTAACTCAATCACAGTGTTAGCCGTGTTATGATACTCCTACAATGAATTGGAGCAAGACACAATAGGCTGCTTCTTGGCACTCTAAGACAAAAAGTTTCCACCAAGGAGAATGGCATAACCATAAGTAGAAAGACGAGCCCCATCAGCATCAGAGTAACCGAGAACGGAAGAAGAACTCAAAATAGAGTGAAAAGTCAAACCAAAATGAAGAGTGCCAACGTACTGCAAAATCTTAGAAACAACGTAAAAATGGTCATAAGTCAAAGCCTTCATAAAATAAATGATCGTATTCATAACATAATAAATATAAGGATGAGTGATCACCAAATACCGAAAAGCGTCAACTAAAGAACAATGAGGCTTAGAGTTCCAAAAAGAATCACTTGTAATGATAAGAAACTATTAGGATGCCACAAATGGAGTGGAAAGATAGGTATTTCATTACACATACCAACACGATGATGAATGTCACAAGTATAACTGACTTACCTAAGAAAAGACCATTTTCCATAGGCACAACTTCCAAGCCTAGGAAATATTGAAGCACGCCTAAGTCGATGATGACAAAATTGCGATGAGCATGCGCTATGAACCGATGAAGAAGAACATGGTCATTTCTAGCCAAAATAATAAGCAAAAAATAGACCATCAAATAAAGAAAATAGGATCTTGGTGAAAAAACAAAATGAGAAGTATCTACAGAACTGCACACAAAGGAAAGCCGCAAGAGAAAGGAACTAAATAGCTGAAAACAATCCTGAAGAGTATGAACATCAACCATTGTCAGGAGAAAGGGGATCTTGATAACCAAACGACTGCCCCATATAGACATGGGAATCAAGAACACCATTCAATTTTTTTTATTGACATCCAACTAATGAAGATGCCACTTGCACATCGTGGAAATATAAATGACAGTATGATCAACAGACACCTTCACAGATAGACTGAAAGTGTGATTATAATGAAAATTTGGAGGCTGAGAAAAATCCTATGAAACCAAACACATCTTGTAACAGTCAATTCAACCATGAAAACAATATTTCAGCAGATAAAATCATTTGGAGACAACAACACTGACCCCAGACATGCTAAGAATAAATTCCCAAGTGCGATAACGACAAAAACAACTAAAGAAGCACTACCATAATCCAAAAGATATAAGTCTCTTTCAGGGTGTCCTCACCAATAGCATCCATGGTAAACTTATTCTTAATAGTGAAAGAAAAATTATTAAAGAAAATAACAACATTCATATCTCAAGTCAGTTTGCTAATAGAGAGCATGGGAAACAACCAGAACATCAGACAAGGATAACGAATTAATGACCTGAGAATGACCAACATGTGTAACTCTAAGAGAAAAATTATTACCAACAAGTAAACAGTTGATACACGAATAAGTAGCCACACGATTAAGAACAGGCTAAGAGAAGGACATGTGGTTTGTTTCTCCAGAATCAACATACCATTCATGCTAAACCAATTGAGGCTAAAGAGAAGAAGGCAGACTGAGATTGTTGAGAAGAGAAGATTGAGAAGGTTGAGAAGAAGGCCCCATAGAGTACAAGTGAGAAAATTTTGAGGAAATATGACCAAACTTGCCACACCATTAAAGCAACTAGTAGTCAAAAGAAGCAACATGACCCAAAACACAACACCATTGGAACTGTGGTCGATAAAAATAAGTCGTAACTGCAATTGATGGACTCCCAAAGCCAGATGCAAATTAAAACTTAAATTCCCTAAAATAAATTGGGCTGATTCATGAACAGTAACTATAGGTGTGCAATGCGCAAGCCTCTGGACCAAATAAAAGTTGAGCTTTGGATGCATGCGAACACGCAATATGAAGCGAACATGCACTATGAAAGAACTGAAAACATTTGAAATTTAGCACGTGAGTTACATGCACAGGAAAAGTAAGTGTGGTCTGGACATTGTGGAGATGTTGACATGGGCTATTGAGAGAAATGACAAACTTCAATGTATGAAGAAGATGTTGGAGCTCGGAAAGACACTGAAGAAAAAACTACCAGGAAGCGAAGATCATGGACTAGTTTTGTACGCTTTCAAAGAAATACCATGAATGTAAAGAGTTAGTTGTCAGTGCTTCAGAATGTAAGGTTGGGATGACAAGCTTTTTGCATTCACTGAATAGCTTCATCTCTGAAACAAGGAAATAAATAACGAATGTGATCGGTTATATGATCACCCCTACCATGTTAAGAAAGATTATATTGATCTTGAAAGTTAGTTTAAAGACTAACATGCTATCAACACTGATCTTCGACATCACATCGGCTAAGTTTTTGGTCCTATTTCGATAAATATTTCAAAAATTGTCCATGCTGAACTTTGTAACAATCACTAGAAAATGAAGGGTTGCAAGGATAATATTTCTTTGTTTAAGAAAAATATTGATCTTATAAGCGTTCAACTTGATCGGGACGATTTTGGTCATATATCTGACCTTGGAATATACTACGAGATGTATTTAGGAAGGAGGAAGATATATTATCATATAAACCATCATGCTTATGGTCATACGAAGTATATGCTTTGTGCCATGAATGAGGATGAAGCTAACAAACATGAACTTGAAGCTCGTCAAAAGGCTAAAAAAACACTGAAGCTATTACATCTCATAGTGGTAGGCGTGGTTAAGATTTGTAATAGAAGCTAGGTTTACGCGTAACCTAATATACGTTAATGTAAAATTGAATTTTCCTTAGATGTTGTGATTCTATTTCCTTTTTTTATTATTGATTTTTTCCCTTGCCGATGCAAATTGGTATATTTTTTTCATTGTTAGTTTTAAAGGACAGGGGTGGGTTCCATTAATATTTTTCCAGGCTAAGGGTGGTTTTCCCTTAATAGTTACTAATAAAAGGGTGGTTTTACCATTGTCTTATGTGGAATTAAAAGTGATTTTTCCTTTTATATTGCGATGTCGCTACAAAGTTCTAAAATGTGATAATGTTGTTTGTTAAGTGTATTCATAGGAAATTATACAATAACATTACCACCAAAGGAACAATACATACTGCTTTCATGATTTTAAAAATCAAGTTTTCCCTCTATCCAGACCCTATAGAGTTTCTTCCAAAATCGATTAACAGTGGCCACATGCTGCATTTTTTGGGAGGAAAACCTTAGCTCGGTTTTGTGACTGAAATCATTGCTTCTTCAACAAACCAAATTACCTATATCATAAGTTCGCACCACTCATGACTTCAACCCTAAGAAATTATGATACCCTACAATCAAAATCCATTATAAAGAGTGCGAGACCAACTTCACCAAAAATCTCTTTCTTTGACTTTAACCCTTAACCAAAAACTCCCCAAGCCAAAACCCTAGTTAGGGGCCACCTCCGCAACCAGATCCATCGGTCCAACGCCCTCCCCCCTCAATTTCTTTTGTAGTTGTAGTTGACCTTTTTCTTTCTAGTAGAAGATCTGAAGTTGGATGACCAAGGAGCAGAGCCGCAGGGGAAGACACCCACACCGATTGCCATCGCTTGGAGAAGGAGCAAAACTTTGGCGGAGTTAGGCTGGACGACGGAAAAACGAAGCCATTTGTCCTTCCACAGAGATTGACCATGCCATCCATGGTCTGGAAAGGTTAGTGACCTGAACACATATATTGACTATGGTGGCACACAGTGATTCATGGATGTTGATGATGGTGTAGGGTGGCGCACAACGATTCCAGGTCATAAGCGAGGTGGAGCAGCCTCTCAGATTCCGCCAAGGGAAAAACTTATGGTTATTTTGCTTTATTGGTGATCGGTATAAACGTCACAAACAGTGGAAATTAATTATGGTTCAGATCTACCCAAAATATAATGGTGTCAGATTCGATCTCAGGTCATCAAAACTAGGCTGAACATATGGCCATATTTTTTTCTTACTTTAGATGGGTTGATTTCTTTGGGTTCGGGTGCTTTTGGTTTCTTTGTTGATGCTTCAGTTTCCTAGAATTATCTTTATGATTAGGTTGTTTCTATTCTATTAAATAAAGAAGGTGCACTGATTGAAATGGGTCTCATTTTATCTAAAGTATTAGACTGGGAAGTTTCCACCAACTTGGATTTTCTGACAACATTTTAAGTGTAAATTCATATTGGCTTCCGATCTTCTATCCAAAGAGTTTGGTCTAGGAGAAATTCAACCTAAAAGTAGTTTAAATGTGATCCGCACTCCGTGGGGTAGCTAATAAATCAACAACTTTTTTCATGAGAGAGGATCTACTAACCCACAGAGCGTATTGGAATAAAAGAAAAATATTTGCAGTGTGTCTTCCATTCTTACTACCAAGCTACCAAAAAGGTAGATAGCGGAAAGTCCGAGGTTACCCACAGTGATGTTAGGACTTTAAAGGTTAACTACACAAATCCACAATCGGGTCGTCAATCCGATGACGTGTCAGGAATAACTAATGTCGCAAAACAATGTTTGGGTGAGGGGGAGGTTTATCTGACAACTAATATCATACAAAGACAAGAGAGAGTAAACTATATAAAACTGGCACTTGGGGATATTTGTGTTACATAACTGGTAGTCTATTTCGATCCTAGATTCTATCAAATACAAGAGATATAAACCTATCCTAATACTTATGCCAAGTAGTGTGGTCGATAGTCAACACTACCCCTATTTGTCACATAAGGGTGAGCACGTATTCTTCTACCCACATCATCTCCGTAATTAGGAACATGCAACAAAGGCCCAACCGCTGTTCAGTTCTATTCATTTCTCATAAGATTACGTCCCAAGTAGTCCACTACGAATGCTTCTCCCTAGACTTACAGAGGAAGAGTGATAGACACCATATCGTTGACTCCAAGGTTGCAACGACATAGGTCAAATTACGATAACCCTAGTTTTCTACTAAGCTATATATATTTGTAACCTTACGGGGTCTAGTCTAGCTAAACTAGTGTATAGTAATCGGAACGTTGAATTGGTGACCCACATGCATACATCCATAAAGTCCCGGATAATCGCTTCCCTTTCACATCTAGGTTTCACTCCCCAAGGGATATCAATAAATGCGCCAACATGAAAATAGACTGAGGTGTATGCTAGCATAGTGTAACAATCATGCAATTAATAAGAATGTAAAGCACAAGTCAACATAATAATCATAAGCATAACAAGTTATCGCCCACAATGGTGTTAGGACTTTAAAGGTTAACTACACAAACCCACAACCGGGTCCGATGATGTTTCAGGAATAACTAATGTCGCAAAACAAGGTTTGGGTGAGGGGGGAGGTTTATCTGACAACTAAAATCATGCAAAGAGATAGTAAACTATATAAAACTTGCACTTGAGGATATTTGCGTTACATGACCAGTAGTCTATCCTAGATTCTATCAAATACAAGACCTATAAACTTATCCTAATGCTTATGCCATGTAGTGTGGTCGATAGTCAAAACTACACCTATTTGTCACATAAGGGTGAGCACGTATTCTTCTACCCACACAATCTCCATAATTAGGAAAGTGCAACAAATGCCCCACCGTTGTGCAGTTCTATTCATTTCTCGTAAGATTACATTCCGAGTACTCCACTACGAATGCTTCTCCCTAGACTTACAAAGGTAAAGTGATAGAAACCTTATCATTGACTCTAAGGTTGCAACGACATAGGACAAATTATGATAACCCTAGTTTTCTACTAAGCTATCATTTGTAACCTTACGGGGTCCAACCTAGCTAAACTAGTGTACGGTAATCAGAACGTTAAATCGGCGACCCACATGCATACACCTATACGGTCCCGGATTATCGCCCCCCTTTCACACCTAGGTTTCACTCCCCAAGGGATATCAATAAATGCACCAACATGAAAGTAGACTGAGGTGTATGCAAATTGCTAGCATAGTGTACCAATCATGCAGTTAATAAGAATGTAAAGCACAAGTCAACATAATAATCATAAGCATAACAAGTTATAACGATCTTAGAATCTCACAAAATAACTACCAATTCATGAATACAAATATTAATTCCTAAGAAAACCAATAATGACTATCCAAACCTCTTGTAATGTAAACCCGTCTAAAGCTATTAATCAACCAACCAAAACATAATAAGAAACGTGTCAAATGCATTGGTTAACGCATGTTTTTCGGTGAAAATCAATTCTCCCACACTTAAATGAGCAAACATTTAAGCAAAAAGTAGCATGCAAAGAGAGTTACCAACATATTCAACATTTATTTCTAGACTACTCTAATTCCCCCAAAGACGTAAGAATCTTGCAGCTCCCACGCCCCAAAGAAACTAAAATAACCTATCCAACCAACATACTAAATGAAAAGGTAAGGTATACAAACATATGTAAAACTAGCTTACTCCACCAAAGAAGCTACCAAAGAATAATAAAGGGAAGCATAACATGGTTTAAATTTCTCTTATTTTCCTAGGAGCCCTTTTGGGTTTTCATCCTAACTTCACACATTTTTTT
>JAULKK010213277.1:0-15742 GCA_032355705.1 Rubia peregrina
ACCTCAAATTGGTACTGCTAACTTAGGTCCTATTTGATTTTGTTGAAATTGTCCGATCTGAATCAAACAGAGCATTAGCTTAGTGAATCACTTCAAACATATGAGGTGAATTTCAGCTGACTTACAGGGAGCATAACAAAGATTGGAACATAGTGGTTGCGTTCATGTGGTACCTTTTGTTTCTTCGAGAAGCAGCTCCTGTTCTGAAGAAGGAAGTTTGGGAAAACAGAGAGGGATTTTAGTGCCATATTATTATTGTACAATGGTTTTTGGTTTTCTAGAACCGGGGAAATGTTGGTTTATTTGTGCCTGTGGCTTTGGGAAGTTCTTCCTATTTATAGACAACACCGGCCGCGGAGCCAATTATTATTTGCTCACATGCCACAAACAGCGTCCCGCACGTTGAGGCCTACATAATTATTTTACATTTTTTGTTGTTGAAATAGTGTACGCATTAACGTCTTTTCGTCTGAAAAAAGTGTCGTACTCAGTTCTTTGTTTTGTGAATATATAGTTTTCAGATTTTTGAAAGTGTATTTGTACCTCTGGTGACATCTAAAAAATTTATTAACTTTGGTCATTATCGGACTCAAAGGAAATAATTATTTTGCCCTTAAAGGGAAAAAAATTTAAAAATTCGAAACCAATTTCGGATTTCACCTCATATCTTGAATCTGTTTGGGAAATTCGCTGGAATTAGGGTTGGAAACAGGACTAAATTTTCCGGCCAAGTCGCGGATGAAGAGCTTCGAATCCTAGTCCAGATCACACTGTTTTTAACTCAAAATTTTGACAAGATATTTTTATATCGATGTTGATGAAGGGTGGGTCTCCCTTTAGTGGAGGGTAAAATGGTTCTTAACTTTTCAAAAATGAAGTTGAGGTTATTTTGGTAATTTCAATATTGGTCAACACCGGAAAATAATAGGTCAACGTCGGACTCAGGCAAGAGTGGTATGAATTTTTAAGTCACAGCTAATCCAGGGGTATATGTGAACTTTTGAAAATTTGGAGGTATATGTGCACTAATCAAGAAACTGGGGGGTATGAATGCATTTTCCCCTTTTCTTTGGAACTAGGGTGTCAATGAGTAATGAGGGCTCATATTCAGCTAAATTTAATTTTATTACATATGTAATTTTTATAATTTTAGAACTTGAATGTCAATTCGTGTTGAGGGTCGTAGAGTGCATTTCTAGTTCCATTAGAGCTCTGTTTACGTTGTAAATGGGTTGTTGATGTCAATCCCTCTCCATGATTAAAATTGTCGATATTTACAAGTTCAATACTTCCCATTTCTTGAGTTTCATGAGAGTCCCAAGTGCATTGAGATGTCGCTTTAATTGCTGAAAAGCCTTTTAACATTCTTTGATCCATTTGAATTTCTTTGATTTCTTTAGAATCTGAAAGAAAGAGAGAAATTCTCGGGCCCCTTTGACATCATCTGCTCAAGGCGGCTAATGACATGTAAGGCGCTGGACGTATTTGGTCATCCTGGGAGATTGCATGATAATGGCATTGTGCTTCTCGGGTTTACATCTATCTCCCCTGTTTGACACCATAAAACCTAGGAATCTTCCAGCCTCCACACAGATGGTACATTTCGATGATTGAGTTTCAAGTCCGCCCTTCAGAGTCAGTCAAATGGTTCCTTTAGGTTGGCCAAAAATCTGCATAACTTTAACTCTTCACGACCATATCATCCACATAAATTTTGACGGTCTTTCCGATATGTGCTTTGAATATTATGTCCACAATTTATCACTAGGTGGCTCCTGCATTTTTAAGAGCAAAGGGCATCTTCTTGTAGCAGAATGTTCATGCATACGTGATGAATGAAGTTTTCTTCTTGTCTCATTCCGCCATCAAGATCTAGTGATATCATTTGAGTGCATCGAAGAATGCTAACACCTCATTCCCATTAATTACTTTGACGAGCTGATTGACCGGAGGAAGTGGGTAGTTGTCTTCGGGACAACACTTGTTTAAATTAGTTAAATAAATCTATATTCCCCATCCTCCGTCATGCTTCTTGACCATGACTGGATTTTCCAACCACATTGTACATAATACTTACTCGATCACATCAGCTTTGGATATATTTATTACCTCTTCTTTGATGGCTACTACTCTCTCAAGGGAAAATACCCTTCTCTTCTGTTCAATTAGCTTGAGTGTGGGGTTAATGTTGAGGTTGTGTGCCATCAAATGTGTTGGGATCCCTATCAAGTCAAAGACATGCCAAGAAAAGACATCTATATATTCATTGAGTAAGAGTAGGAGTTGTCTTTTCACCTGGGCTGGTAAAGATTTACCAATTTCGATGGTCCAAGGCGATCAGACGAGCATTTTATTGACATCGGTGGGTGAGGCATCAGTATCCCCTCTATGTTGTAGTCATGCAACTTTGAGCGAATACTTGATCTCCACTTACTGAAGCAACATCATTGTCAATTGGGAACTTCATTGTTTAATGGTAGGGCGAACAGGTAGCTTTAGATCCATTCATCCATTGACGACCATAGATTACATTCAAAGCTGATGGAGTATCCATAATAGCAAAGTTACAGTTGATTGTCTTGATAATCCCCTTATTACCAACCATTACTAGCAGCGTGATTGTGTCAATTGGGAATTCAGCTCTTTCGATTATGTCGCTTAGACATTTTTAATTATTTTTTTTGCTAAACTTCAACCAGTCCCACTATAAAAAAAATACCCTATTAACCAAGGCAATCCCAATGCACGAAGATATCACCATATACAGGATCATAATGTGGGATGTTATTAGGTCTACATCATTATTTGAGAAGGTGATGAACTCATCTAACTTGAAGCCTTTATTTTTAGGTTCTGCTGGACTTTTTTCCCAGCTTGAATCTTGCTTGTAATCTGCTTTATTCCATCTCCAATTATCTCGTTTATCACATTCACCATTATGTCGTTCGCTAGTGATTGATATCCTGGTGCTTCTTTCTGGTGCCGATCATTGCTGTTACCTAGTCATTGATTCTGATTCTGCTATTGACATATATCATTTGGTTGATCTCCTCTTCTTTTCTGGGAGGAAAGAATGTACTCTTGAAGCATACACTTGTCAATATCTAACTTCAGTTGAAATCACTATTCCATATTGTGCCCTTAATCTCTGTGAAAGTCACAATACTTTTTAAGGCCCTTCTTCTCGGATTTCCAGGTATGGGCATGGCCGATTAGAGAATGTGACGGTTAAAAACTAGGACATCTGTCCTTGATTGTAGTAGAGGGGTGTCTCCTTTATAGTAAGGATTTAATGGTGGATCTAGTCCTTTCACATTTTTCAGATAATTCTTGTCATTATCTCTTTTACACTTAGTTACTTTTTCCACTTTAGCGTATCTTTCTATGATATCCTGAGGCTGGTGGGTGGTAGATGGGCTATCAGCCACAAACTTCTTATATAACTTGTCATCGTTCATGTCATTCATGTACACCGAGTTGATCATCGTGTTTATTCTCTCCATAACATCTAAGATTTTTTCCGTGTAACTTTTGTAGAAACCTTCTATTGACTCATAAAGGTCGTTTTAAAGGTTGAGTAGATTTGTCACTGTTTCAGTGAACTTATTCAACTGGTAAAAGTGGATTAACAGGGTTTTGATCGAAGGCGTGGAAGTCAATGAGTTTCTCCCGATGAAAATACTCAAACAATTGCAACGCCTTCTCTCTGAGGTAAGACCCTAATAATTCACACTTCATGTTAGGATGAATGCTTTGTGATTCCATGACCTGATGATAAATCATTCAAAATTCCCCTACAGCATTTTCTCCATTGAAAATAGGAACATTGTTGGGTAGCTTCTGCGAGGGATCTCATGGAGCTGTTGTTATTGAAGGAATAAACGACAAGTAAACCTCATGTACGGCCTTCCCGGTCATGCGCTACAGCTCCTAATTGACAGTGTTGAGTTTTTTACCTCCGAACTGTCTCATTGGTCTGTGGGCTTGTATCAAAGGGTTATTTACATATGTATGACTTGCACTTACCGATACCTGAGTTATGAATGGTGTTACATGAAGAGGTATTTTCACCCACACTTGAGGTTACGACATCAACCAGTAAAGGGAGTTGGTTTGAGATATTGCAACAGAGGTACATGTCATGCTAAGTAAGATTAGGGAAGGGACCACTAATTAGCTATAACCAATCATTGAAAAACCTGTTGTGACGGATGAACTCCACCAAAGAGTAAATAGACATATACATATATTTTTGGTATTGATGACACCATCGGGTTTGGAGAAAACTCCACACAAATGGATTCATGTGGAGGATATTGTTGTGGTACCATTGTGTTTGGCAGCACTAAGGCTTGTTAATGCATCTGGATCGATTCATGCAGGTGCACAAAACCTCACCATCCTTCTCGTATAGCAGAATTGCTACATTTGATCCATACTGTGGTGAAGGTTTCAGTCATATGTTTGATAATGTTCTTGTCAGGATTCTGTGATGGACGAACAATGCCTCTCCTGGTATGAGTCGCCGGTGACTATTTTGTACAAGAAATTTTGAGTGAGGCATGCAAGAAGTCATTTAAATTTGCCGGTATAAATTGGAGATACTCACATTGGGCATCGCCTTCTTTGGAATCGATTGATTCTTCGGGCATGACCCAAGGTACGGGCTAAGTGGCTCCTCCGACCATCGCAACATAAGAAGGTAGAGTCTTTGTAGCTTCTAGATTGACTACCGATGGTTAACATCTATTAGTGGCAGGTTAGATGATACCAGTGTCGGTCTCTTACCTTTAGTTATCTTTTGAGGTGCAATTGAACATATTGTGCGGTTGTTGATACTTGGGTCCCACTAGGATTGCAGATTGATATGTGTCAAACACTAATCTGATTGCCGAATCTTGCTCCTAAGTGACAAGCATGCAAAACAAAGTCCCTAATGGTTTTCCAGGGAAAGGTTTTGTGATGCCAAAATCAAACCAAAAGTATTTACTCTGAAGATAGAGAATAGAATGGAGAAATACGAGGTATTTATTGGGGTTGATCTCTACAAGTTCTCTCAATCATGTTGGGATGAATATGCACATTCCATGTAAGAATAAGTGTCTTACCATAATGGAGTTACCATATATTCAGTATACCATAAATATGCTTAGAAATAGAGTAGGCTCCGTAAGCATATTGGAATTAGGGACCTTCCCTTTGTATTGGGCAACATAGAATCTCTCAACATCTCCTATTGTTTTTATGGGGTCTTGTGGGGATAGGTAGCCCTAAGCCTTTCCATCCCCCATACGACCTTATTTATCTCCTCCTCCCTAGTGAAGAGTATGTGTATGAGCTTCTATATGGGTAATGGCCTTCAATACAACCACCAACACGTAGCAAAATGAGCATCGAAATTTGAATTAAATAACTAGGTAATTTGAGGCGCATTGATTAGGATGTAAAACCAGTCTAGTGGTTTGAAACATTGATCCATTGAGATTCAGACATGACCAGTGTGCATAATCAAAAGTGCAGCCATAGTAGCACAAAATTTAAAATGGTTCTCTAAGTAGCCAAACTGAGGTTGTACAATCCAAAATAAGTCGAGCACCGGCAATCCAATAAATTACAACTCAGAGTTAGCAGTAGTATCTGAGATACATCTTGTAGCTCCAAACTTGATAGGTAGTACTAAATAATCCTTTGGGTGCATAGGTAATAAAGAGCAATTAGAGTTGGTCTTTGTAATGGCCATTTGGACCTGTAAATATAGAAACAAATCTTAGTGGAATTTATTCTAGAGCATTGCACGGGCATATGAGATTATTAAGGAATTAGTACCTTCATGTCTGACACAATTAGACCATTAATTATTTTAGGCAGATGTGGCAAATTTAAATCTAGAGTAATTTTATTTTTCAAAACTATTTAAGCTAGAGAATCTACATCAGTTTCCTTGTCCAAGGTTATGGATTAATGAGTTTGTAGCTAGCTAAATGTGAATTTGACCAATCAATTGTAAAAGTTTCCAAAGAGCCATGATAGAATTCAAAATCACCGTGATAGCATTAAACAATCATAATTAATGATAAAATGTGATAGGATAAGAGAGTTACACATGATAATGGGAAAATTTATAGCATTGGCCTCAACTTTAAGTGGTGAGTATGCCTCAATAAAATAGCCTTTGGTAACAATGAATCTTCCAGAGCCTCTCATTATTGAATCAATATCTGGTATTGTTGTTACAACATCCCTTGGTGCATCTACATGTAATATAATTCTACCGGATGGTTTAATCCAAGACCTTATATATTGTAGATTTAGTTTTTACGGACATATTGGGAAGTGATCCTAAAAAACATTTATTTATCAAAACTATGACTTGAGAAGAAAGGCTTGGCAATAAAAGAATGGAAGATTAAGTCCCTGATTTCTTTTAGTACGAATGTAAGATTGGGTGCTTTCCACATAATCCAAATACAAATAAAAGAATGATTTGTATGAGTAGTGTAGGAGTGGAATAAACCCACAATATGAAAAGAAAAAATAAAATCTGTCTCATATGGACTAAGTTTCTATAAGAAATTCTTATCAATGAATGCGCATTTCCCATATAAAGATGGAAAATTTATAATTTTGAAAAAATTGTTCAATGAATCAGATGTTTAACACATGCAATTGAAATCTCATAAATGCAAGAATGTCATTAAACGACAAATTTAATTTCAGTAATTTCCACATTAAAACGTGAACTCTCCTGTATCCTAACACTTCATATTTCTTTAATACAACAATTGTACTTTCCTTTTATCTTGGAAGACTGAGTAGAAAAATATGAAAGTGAATCTTCCTTAATATATTGCATCTAGACCCGTTTGTCTGGCATGTGGGATTGTAGCTCTGAATCGTACAAAAATAGGAAAACTTCATACTGTTGAAAGATGTAACAATAGAAAAAACTGATGCTTATTGAGGATGAAATTCTTCACACTAGTGTGTAACGGTATGGTAGTCGAATCGACATCACATAAACCATTCGGGAGAAAGAAAAGTTAGTTAAGTTAGATCACCATAATTTGCACTTCCCTTCACCATGACTAACTATTGAATTAAGTTCAGCTATTGAATATACAGCGTGTATCCTTTTCCAAATATGAGATTCTCCAGATGAATCGATAGTGACCATAAAAACTAAGTCCATGGCTTAGTGTCAGCTTAAAATTCTACATTAATTTTACAGAGAATGTGCATATAATTATGTGGAAATTTCTAAATCCTAGTCCAATTTATTATGTAGGATAGTGTAAAAGTTTCCATCTTTTCCATGACTTCTTTTGTTTGAATTTAACCTCTTCTGAAAAGAAAATCACTAATTTACTTTCAAAACCTTTATTATATGCCTTTGGGGTTTAATTTATATGATTGTGTGACTAGATTGAAGTCGTGATACCTATCAAAATAATACCATAAAAACCTAAATAGTATATAGTAGGTAAGTAAGGGTCCAAACCAAATGGATCAATGATATATATTCCTAAGCAAGTAAGTAATTAACCAACTAACTAACTAAAAGTGGGGATCAAGTTGATTTGATAATTATAACTAATTAAAATCAGAAATATTGAAGATTTTTGTATATATTATTGGGGAAACGACTCATTTGAAGAATATCCACTCATCAACATGACGTGTTTATTATAGATATTTCAAGTTCATTCAAACCTATATTGCTCCTATTTCGATCAGATATAATTATTAGTTCAACCAACTATAATTATACTTACTATTAAAATAATCCTGAAACCATCCAGACTCAATTAAAAGTAGAACTAAACACGGGAATTTAGTACGATATATGCAACACATAACAACTCGTCAATATTAAGCAGACTATGAACTCTGTTTCATAAATAAATATTTGCAACCCTCTCCTGTAAACTATTTTTGTTACTATAGGTAAGTAATTCCAACATTGAATAACCAAATCATATCAATATAAATAATATCAATTAATCTAGATGATTAGGTTAGATAAATCAACAAGATTTAATGAAATTAAGAACCGGAGGAAAAGTACAATCGACAAGAGTTTAAAATCTCGAAACCAAATCAGGTGATGGCTTCAATTGTCACATGAAACAAAAGAAGTTTATCCCTTCATGGTGTTCAGAAGAGAAAAAACTAGATCGTAAAAAAAGAATAATAGAATGGTAGAATATGAAAACATAGGCTAATGCTAAGTCTAAATACTCATAACAATAAATTAAGAAATACCTTTTGGAATAAAAATATGAAAAACTAATTAGAATTAATATAGAAAACAATTAAATTGGCCAACAATGCCGTTTTCACGATTGCAACTATGTCTCAGACATATGTCACGGCTGTGGATTTTTTTTGCCTTCATCTTTAGCTCTTCAACTCATTTGTAAATCCTTATATTTCTTCACTTGTATACCTCAGCTCTAGATCAAAGAAATACATCCAAAATGTGTCCAAATATTCTTCAAACTATGCTAATAGTTACTAGTTATGCTATACAAAATATAGAATATCAAATTCCTCCTTACTTAGATCTCACTTGTCCTGAGTAAGCTAAAATGAAACTACTCATCCAACATAATATACTCCATATGTCCCAAATCTATTTGCACTCTTTCCTCTTTGGGACATTCAAGCTGAATTTGCACTCTTCACTTTTTCCCCCCATTTTGGTAAGTTTTTATTGTTTTTGAATTTGGATGGCCCAAATGTTTCAGATTTAATTACCATAACCCATCCCAAACTACAAACTTAACTAACCCTAACCCAAATTAAGCTACCTAAATTAAGCTACTGACCCATCGTCCGCTCCACCCCCGTCAAAATAGCCACGCATCCACCTTCGTCCTCCTCTTTCTCCTACAACGAATTTCTATTGCGTCCTCATCTTCCTCCGCCACCCTTCCACCTCCGTCCTCTTCTTCAACCTCCGTCCTTCATACTCACTCCCACTACTCTCTCTCTGGCATCGATGCTGCCATCTTCACCACTATCCACCCCTCCTCCTATGCCATCGACTCCGACCTCAATGTCGTCGTTGTCTCCGACCTCAATGCCGCCATTTTCACCACCGTCTTCCCCTTCTCCTCCGATGTCGTCGTCTCTGACCTCAACGCCGTCAGAATCAGATCCTTCTGGGTCGCTCACTCTTCCATCGTCGAGTGGGGCTCCGCTTGCAGTCGCTTTGGAAAGGAGACGATTTGGATCTCCGAGCCGGGCTGCGTGGTTAAAGTGGGGCTTTGCATCGATCACGTCAGAGAAAAGACAATTTGGCTGTCGATCGGAGCTGTGTGGTTGGAGTGGGGCTTCGCGTCGGTCACGTCAGAGAAGAGACAATTTGGCTGTCGATCGGAGCTGGGTGGTGGGTGTGGTGGGGCCGAGCGGGGATCTGTGATGGGTAGTGGCCTGTTTTGTGGGTGGTGGCGCTTGGTGGTAGGTGTGGTAGCGCCGCAACATTGGGGTGATGGGTATGGTGGCACTGCTGTGTTCGTGGCATCTGATTAATACCCTAATCATCCTCCCAATTCAGCCCACCCCACTGTCGAGTGAATAAATAATTCACACCCAAAAAAATACTTCCTCTTTCTATCTCTGCAAAAGCAGCTGGGACAGAGAGAGTACAAAGGTCTCAAGAAGTATAGTGAAATTTGAACCTAGCAATTACAACATCTAATCAATAAGATCAAAACACATACATTAAGTGAATGTGATAAATCCAAAAAAAATCGCATAAATCTCTCTTTTCTTTTCTCTCATTCTTCTTAGGTTCCCTTTCAGGTTTTCACCTAAACACTCTTTTTTTCCAGCCTCTTTTTCCCCTCCTAAAAGTTGATCAGGCTACATGTTTTTTTCCAAAGCATCTCTTTCAGTTTTTCAACTTGTCTCATGTGATGCATGTAGAACTATGATCATGACAGCCAAACCTTGCTTCAATACCCCAATCCTGCAAAACAAAAAAAGAAATCCTCGGGGTGCTTGGGGAAGAAAATATTATGGTAAACTCAGATAAAAAGTGTTTAATTGGAGTATTGAGAATTAAGTGAATAGAACTAATGAATATCTCAGTATTTATAGGGGTTTATCCCCAAAAGATCTTCCAATTCTGTTAGGATATATATTTATTTTCCTTACATGAATAGTTGTCTTACCATGATGCAGTTACCATATATTAGTATGCCATAATTGTATCTGGAATGAAAGTGTAATCCAAAGGTATAATTAGATTTAGAGATCTTCCGCTTGCTTGCTTGGCTTTGGCGCAGCTGAAAGTGTGATATGGACAAGGGTCCAAAAGTAAAACAATAGTGCTAAAGGGGTATCTTCAGCTCCAACCTTTATCAATAGCCCCCGAGAGAGCCGAAGATACAAGTTTCAGCAAGAACAATAGGTTCAATCTCTCATAGTTATTGGGGGGTCCATTGATGACCTTTGGCCATTGTTATAAAGGCCCATTTAATCTTATCACATGTCGACTTGACTGCTCGGATTAAGATAGTGCATGTCAACTGTCTTGAGAAAGTGCAAAGTTCTTGAATTATGGCAGCCTTTTCTGCCTGTTTTACAAACGTTTATTGATGCCTCCATTTCTCAAGATTCTTTTTTTGGTATCTTCGGGGTGTTATAAAAGGGGTGCACCTGGGGTTTTATCGTGCCCATTCTTAATCTTTCTACAGGAGTTTATCACTCATGCCCAATTCTTTTTATTTACTTGTTTCTCATTCTCTGGGGAAGCCCCCAAATTTTTCTCCAAGTTTTGGTACTATTTTTTATGAAAAACATAGTGTGTAGTGAGAGGAAAGTGGGCTAGTTGTTGGTAGTGAGGGATTTGTCCCCCTGAGAGGAAAGCTTTCCATCTAATATTCTGAGTGATGCTCTCGGTTAGGTATAATTGCCTTAAGCCTTTTTTAAACCTTTATTTACCCATTTTTCTTCTGTTACTGAATTTTTACTTGGTCTTCCCTTTTGTTACCAACTTTGACTAATCAGAATGTGAAATGTGGAGTGGAAGCCTTTCGGGCTCTTGCATGATGGTTTGCTAGTTGCGTTAAAGAGGGAAGCTAGTTCGTTTGTCCCACCCATCTTTCTCTCTACGGTATCCATGGGTTGCTCATGGCTCTGCCACTAGCCCTAGCACGAAATAAATGAGTGTACAAAGGTTTTTTGTTATGTGGCTCGTGTTGTTGGCTCTACTAGAGATCTTATCTTCAGCTCTAACATCTTCAGGCGAGGTTGTGCAGTGGGAGAAGGGATTAAGTCCTATTTCATCCTCCTCGACCGCTAGGTTTCTGATTCTCCTTCTTTCCTGAGAGAAAATGTTGGATCTCCAAGGTGTTCCACCTCCCTTGTTGGGATAAGGGTCGCCTCGTTAACAAGATGTGAAATCTTTTCTTCCCAGTAGCTTCTTAGGTAGCTAGTTAGTGCTTAGTTTATCATCTTTAGCATTTATCCTTGTAATAGAATAGGTTCATCTGTAATCCTTAATAAAATTTATGGATAAACTCATTCATGCCCCAAGTTCTTGTGTTGTGTAGATATACCCTTGAGTTTTTTTTAAAGTGCATGCGTACCCCTGTCGTGGTCTTAAAAATTGGTCATTTTCGATCATTCCCGGATTCAATAGAAATGACCGTTTTCTCTGAATCTGGGAATGACCGAAATTAAACAATCATTTCTATTGAATTCGGGAATGATCAAAATTGACCAATTTTTAGCCACGGCATGGGTATGAATGTACTTTTAAAAAACTCGGGGGTATATCTGTACAAACACAAGAACTGGGGGCATAAATGCATTTTTTTTTCCCTAAAATTTAACTCGAGGATCCTTAATGAATGAATCTTTTTTTATTCAATCTTTTATACTATTCAACTCTGACTAACATTTTTATATAAATTCCACCCCTTAGGATTATGGCTACAAATCCCCAATAATTTGGGCCTTGAAGTCTGTTAGAGCCGATCTCCAACAGTTAGGCTTGAGAGTTATTGAGAGGCGATCCTCAATAATTTAGCTTTGATATTTTACGAGAGCTAATCCTCAAAAATTTGGCTTTGATATTTTATGAGAGTCAAAACTCAATAGTCTATCTTTAATATTTTATGATAGACAATCCTTCATAGTTTGACTTTTATATTTTATGAGAGTCGATCCTCAATAGCTTGGCTTTGATATTTATGAAAGCTGATCCTCAATAATTGGTCTTTGACATTTTATGAAAGCTTATATTCAATAATTAGGCTTGATAATTTTATGAGAACCGGTACTTAACAATTGGGATTTTTTTGGGAAGATGTACGTAAAGTCCTTTCAACAAGGGGATTATCTTCTAGCAGACTATCCCTTTGATCTGGTATGTAAGTGAAATATATACACATTTTTAATCTGATCGTACTTTTATTGAAAAATATATGACTCTAGTGTTCCTCTTTGGGTCAACGACTCCCTGGGCATTGGAAAACATAAAAGGGAAGAATGTGTCCAGCCTATAGCCTTTTGTTAGTAGGAGATTACACCTTGGCTGGATTGTGGAGATGCCTCTAATAAAGGGTTCGTTGTGGCATTGCTCAGCGGTAGTATCTTTGGAGATTGGCAATATTCCATCTTCTGAGGACTCGGTTTCCCATCATGTCTTCAAGCACATAGCTTTCTCCGGCATGTGCCTTGGAGAATTCGGTACCTTTCCATTTGGGTGCAATTTTCTTTGCTTTCTCCTGTCGACTCTTTTCATTTCTTTTCATGACTAGTTCATCCGGAGCAAGCTGAGTTTTTTGTACCCTCTCATCGTGGTTTTAATTACTATTATTATTTACTTTAGCCTGGTGCATCTTGGACCTTTCCCTCTTATCGTCAAATTGATATAGGTCTATGCAAACTTCTTTCATTAGTTTGACATTCTTCTGATCCAGTCGTGTGAAGGCTAGGTAAGCCTACTTCTTCATGTAATATTGCTTCCATTCCTTGGATCGGGGATGAGTGGTGTTTCTATGGTGGTTGCTCTTTCTATTGTTCCATACAACCAAATCATTCAAGGCAGTTTATATACCCAATTTCCTTTGGCCCCCACCAACCGATCCCTTATGCCATTGACGATCATTCGGCTGGTAATCTCAACCTGGCCATTGGCTAAAGGGTGGTCCTTCAAAGTAAGTTTCCGCTGGATGTTGAAGTATTCACACCACTTTTTAAAGGGATTGTGAGTGAGCTGCTTCCCATTGTTTGTGATTAAAGTTCTAGGCATCCTATACATGCACAGTACATTTCTCCATCGAAAGTCAATGCAGCTCGTACCTTTTAAGTTCTCCAATATGTCTGCTTCTACTCATTTGATGAAGTAGTCGATTGCTACGATCATGTATGACCCGCACTTGCAGGTCTTTCGGTGGAGCTCACCCACAAGTGTTAAGAGATCAGAGATGATATTAATATATTACTCATGTACTCACTCCTAACTACGATAGCATAGCTAGTGGTAAGTCCATGTGTCGTCCACAGAGATATTAGTATCTAAGAGTTAGCCAAACACAACCCACAATCGGGTGTCACCCCGATCGTTTTTCAAGAATAACTAGTACTAACAAACATGGGGTTGTATAACTAACAACTACGAGCGTGTGAGTAAAGAGAAGTAAACTATCAATTAACTAATCTTATGGGTCATTTGCGTAACGTGACCGGCGTATGAATTTGATCCTAGATTCTAATCACATAAATACTTTTAAAACTAACTTCATGTTATGTCACATAGTATGGAGATGGCCGGGAATTACCACTATGTGTCTTACAGTGGTTCGACTCCCGTTAAACCATATCACCTCCTCTGTAACTAAGGATGCGCTCTAATCATCTGACTTCACATTTTACCCCCGTAATCTCACTCCCAGTGCTAACAGTCACCCTCTTAGAGAACCTAAGCCTTGTGTGGGCTGCACCATTAGATGCGAGAGTAAGACTATTACATCACCGGGCCCTCCACTATGGACAGTGACCCTAGGCCTAGAGAGGAAAAAGAACAAGTGCGTTGTGACAACTATAGGGTCAACAAGACCCCAATCGCTACAAATTATGAATGCGAGGTAACCCATGGTTCCCTGCTCCTAACATGGATTAATCCAGGAGACACTTGAATCTGTTAAACCTAGTAAAGTCTGATATTCCATACATTTGAATTGTTGGTTACGCACTCCGAATAATACCCACATACTACACCATTATCGAACCATCACCATCAAAGCCGTATCCACCACAATCGCACCTTCATGGACTACCGGCAAGTTGAGAAACCACAATAGGAACCAGGGTTGTTCATGCTGACCCGCGGTTCGGGCGGGTAAGCTAACCCAGCCTAAATTGGCCCAAAATTTTAGGTCAAACGTGTTGGGACGGGTCGGGAATTCCCACAACTTTGGGTCTGGTCGAGTCAGGTCATAAATCGACCCAAATCGTATGATAAAATAATTTTAAAAATTATAATTTATTCAAATAAAATGAATAATTTTAGGGATAAATACATTTATAACTCTAATTTTAAGATGAAAGTACCAATATAATCTTGCAATCTCAGAAAGTGTCAATTTAACCCTAACTAATTACTATATGTGTCAATCTAACCTTAACATTCGAAAATTTTGTGTCGATATAGCCAAAATCCCTAATTTCGGCATTGACCAAATGAATTCAAGCTTAATAAGAATATGAAATGACAAAAATACCCTTATGTTTTTTCTTCAAAACCTAAACCTAATGTTGCCGCCGTGTGCCGCCACCGTCTTCTTTCATCCGTCACCGGCAGAAACGTCCGCCACCTCTCCGCCCTGCGACTCCAAGTCAACTTTCTACCAGAGTTGTAGCCTTATGCCGTATGCTTAATCCTTGTCCTGCGACTTCACTCCTCTTCAATTATGCTTGATCATTGTCCCTTTGTACTCGCAGGCAACATCTCACGGTTCTCACCTTTTTCCTCCCAAGTCCTAACATCTCCAAATAACCAAACCAAATTTCAATTCATTTCTCGTCCAATTGCAACTACTACTAATAACCGTTTCTTGAATTGAATGTTGCCCACTCGTAACAACCACATAATTCCTATCGACATCGCCGAGGCAAGAAATTGGATGAAAATCATCCGACAATCTGATACTGCTTCTACCAAAGGCTCTGACGATACCGCGTCATCGGTGCGTTGCTCTTCGGAGTTGGCTGTGGGGCTTTGGCTGCCGCCACTACGTTCTTGATCTGGTCTTTGTTTGGCGGTTTGAGTTCGAGGATTTCGAGGACGACGATGATAACGCAAGGAAGGCAAGGGTAAAAAAATAATGCAAGGAAGACACTTTTTTTGTAACAGTAAATCGGAAAAAATCAAGTAGAAAACACAAAATTCTCCTCCTTCTCCCTACTCATATTCTCTCACTAGCCAACTTGTTTTCAAAATTTGAAGATTTGAATATCTTCATTCTATCAGGCTTCTATGAAGCTTTGATTCTCTCCTTTTTGAATTTGAAATTTGAATTGGAATTCCATAATATGGATAAGAACTTATTGATTGATATCAATCAAGTCTTAATTCTAATGGAGGATTTCTCTCCTTTTCCTCAATATATAACGATCAATCTATATCAACACCACCTACATACTCCAGCACTAATCCATTTCCTCCATAACCACACAAATCTCCATATTGTGATCCTCTTCCATTTAGATAGCCTTGCGACTATGG
>JAULKK010213385.1:0-15742 GCA_032355705.1 Rubia peregrina
TGTTTAGTAAAATGCTAAAAAAACAGTTTATTTTGAAAGCACAACCTATTTTTAAAGAAAAACACAGAAGCTGTTCGCACTTTACTTTTAAAATAAGTCATTTTTACTGCCAAAAAGAGCCCTAGTGGTTGGTGTTTTCAAATGAAAAAAAAAACATAAAATACCCTATCTGTTTTAATGGCTGCAGGATAATTGGAGTGTAAGCAGCCGCCTTTGACCAAATTTGACGACATCTTTGTGCAATTGGAATAGCAAAAATAAATAAAGCAATTTTTAGAGACTCTACGAATAAAGCACGAGTAACATATGCATCAAATAGCTTAGTTAATTAAGTACGCCATTTGGGATTAGAAAAATCCTCGTATCCAACACTTTTATTTTATCTTAGTTAAAAAATATAATTAACGATATGGTTTAACAACTTTGAATGGTATTTTTTGAGTAATCATCTTCTTTTTTTCTTTCTCTAAAAGATCGCTATCTATTTGTATGAGTAAAAATAATATGAGCATATAATAAAAGTAATACTGAGTAGAACCAATTAATTGGAGGTGTTGAATGAAATTTATGACAATACACGAGTAAGGCCCTATTCTTTCAAGATTATCTGATTTGAATTGAATTCAATTAACTAAAATTAATAAGCATGTTCAAAAATAGTACTCCCTCTGTTTTCTTTTTATTGGCACCATAGTTTTAGGTGCTTGAATTTAGGTGAGGAAAATGAGTGGATGAAATTGAATGTAGAAAGTAAAAAGTAAAATGAGTACGAGTAGATGAAATTGAAGGAATCTTACCAAAAATGGAAAGTGTGTCATTTAAAAGAAAACATCTCAATTAGGTAAGTGTGCCAATAAAAAAAACAGAGGGAGTATTATTTTCTAAAAGTGCTAATTTGAACCTGTAAAATTTGAAAGTGCAATTCTAACCCCCAAGTTTTTCAGCAAATGTTCTGATATAATATTTTCGCACTATTCCGGCATTGACTTGGCATTTTTAGACAGTGACCAAACCTAAAAAAACTAAAATACCCCTAGTTTTAAATCTAAAAATTTAGTGACAAAAATACCTCTAGCGTTCTTCTTCATCATCCCCAAACCACCGCCACCACCATTGTCGTCACCGGCCAAAATTTTCCTTCACCGCCTCACCACCTCCACAGCCTAATAACCTCACTACCTCCACACCACACAACCTCTAGCACCCCCTCCACCCCCTCTGCCGCAACACCACCTCCATCCACCCTGCTCAGATCTGCCGCTGCCCCGCTACCTTCCCTCAGTCGTGCCTAAACCCACAGGCTTACCTCAACTGCGCCCAAACCCTGTTAGCCCTAGCCAAAAGCACCCCCCGCCAGCCATAGGCCTAACTCCATCGCCGCTCCTCCGCCCCGCCAGTCATCGTCTACCGCACCCCAAACCCTATACCCCAGTCACCCCCAGCCCTAGCCCAAGCCCTGCCGCCTCTCACTGCTCCTCCAGCCACCCCTCGTCGCACCATAGTTACTCTCTCTGTCACGGTCTATAGACAGGGCTTGAAAAACATGTGCTTCAGGCACGATAAGTGGTGGAGGATGGAGTGCACCACCGCAATGGACCCCTGGAGGTACTCTGAGTCAAGTGTCATCGCAATATGCACCAGCGATGGGTCGCAAAAGGTGGTCGTCGTGCACCGCTGTTTCTGTACTCTGTTGCGTCGGTGGTGGGGAAGTAGTGAATCCCGAGACACATCAACGACATGGAGAACATGTGATTTCTTGTGAGTTTTTGTGAGAGAATAGGGTAATATTTTCATTTTATAAATGTTTTTAAATCAAGGGTGTAATGATTATTTTATTAGTTTCTGGCCAAAATCTGGTGGTCAGGGTTATATTGACACTTTCAACCAACTAATAAGGTTAGAATTGCACTTTTCAGATTTTACTGGGTTAGATTGACACTTTCAACCAAAATATACAATTATTTTAGCACTTAACTCTAAATTTTAATTAATATTGTACTCCACCAGTTCATTAACATTGACTCGCTTACATTTGACACTTGAATTTAGGAAAAATGTATATTGATGGGTGAAGTGAAAGGTTGGTTGGAGTAATGATAAGTTGAAGGGGTACTATAAGTTCTTTGAAAATAATGAAAAGTTTAAAGGTAGTTTAATAATATAAAGTTGAGTGCATTATGGGCTTCTCTATTTTTTGTCTCCCTCCAAATTAAGAAACATTGTAAGAGAATCTTAAAAAATCATACCAATATAGAAAGTGAGCCAATATTAGTGAACCAGAGGGAGTATCATATTAGAGAAAAGTTTGAAGAAATGACTCTTTTGCCCCTCCAGAAAAAAAGGAGAAAAGAGTAATGACTGTTATTCCCCCTACTTTTCTCTTCTTCTCCTAAACCTTAAACACTCACTTCTCTTCTTCTCCACCCTTACCTTATTCTTCAACGGAACCGCCCTCTCCACCATCACCTTATTCTTCAATGGTTTCCGGCATGGTTCATGAGCAGCGATTCGAGAAGGGGTTCAGAGGTGGAGACAAAGACGTCGAAGCCACTGGGATTAAATTTAGGATGGAGCTCGATTGGGGATTGAGTTCAGGATGAAGAACGGGATTAAATCGAGTAAGGATTGAATTCGGGACTGAGACCCATCGCCAGTGGTGCTGGACAATGAGAACATTGGTCATGGATCTGTGGACGACGGTGGTGCTAGCCGGATCGCAAGAGCATACGAGAGCGAGGGGGAAAAGGCCAGGGAGGTCTTGTGCATGTTGTTGTCCTGCCCACCGCCGTGGTTCACCAGAGAAAATAACACGATCATGATGATGGTAATAATTTAGAGTGCGGCAGCCAGTCGCCTTCGTCGGCAAAGAGTAAAACTGTGGCGACGCCGCGCAGCTGAGGCTGTCCTGAATCACAAACAGCGTTTCGTTCCTTGAAATTGCGCTGGTGAATCAACTTTTGCTCTGTGGGTACTCCGTACGCGCTGTCGCTCATAACCAAGGTGTGGAAGTTGAGTATTGTAGATAATTCCAATGATTCACTAACCATAATTTGATAGAGTATACTTAATGCTTCGTCATTTTTTATTCGTTTCACGCATTTTTCTCAACGATGTAAAAGTTAAATCAATCGGTGGTGGTATGGGTGGTGGATCTCGGGCGTGGTTCGCAGTGGAGGGTCTCAATCGGAACTGGGTTTGGAGATGGATAGGGGATATGTTTTGCTTGAGTGGAAGAGGGTAAGAGGCGGGGGTGAGTGGTGGTGGGGTTGGGTTTGAGGTGGTGGTGAAATCAGTGGCGTGGCGGCGGTGCTAAGCAGCGGTGGGATTAGTAAGGGTAAAATAGTCCTTAAAATTCACGTTTCAGCCGAGGGGTAGTTTTATCTTTTCGGGTCACCGAAAATAGTATCTGATGGTTATTTCAGCACTTTCACAAAAAACTTAGTTTTTTTGTTTCTTTTAAAAAACTTGAAGGTTATATTGGTATTTTCGCTATTGTATAGGGTTACTTCGGTATTTTTCACAACATATTATCATAAGGAGTATAAGATATTGTTAGATTCTTATATTTATTTTGTCCCACTTTATTTGGCACATTTAATTTTATGGTGAATACAGATGATGGAGACCATATACCAACAAATTTGATTTATGACACATTTATTTTATCTTCTCTCTGAAAGCTCCGACAACCATTCTAGCATCATAGCCTGATCGTTGTCATCGTCAGGGACCCCCCTTTCTCCCTTCGCCAGAACTACCTCCCTTGGAGAAACTTCCACTCACCACTACTCATGTCTTCTCCTCTCTGAAAGCTCTCTCAGCTTCTCCTCTCTAGGAGCTCCCTTTGCCTTGACCGTTGATTTGATCTTGGCAAAGGCTGGTAAATTCAAGGAGGTCAGGGTTAAACGAAGCTTCAACGGCTGAGAGGAGGAGATGAAGGGGTTAAATAGAGCTTCACCAGAGTTGTTGGAGAACAAGAGGTTCACCAGAGGGTTGCCGGCGACGGATTTAAACGATCGGAAGAAAATAAGAGACGAAGAAGAAGAAAAAATGAGGAAGGAGAAAAAGATGGGAAGGTAAATTAAACTTTTCCTATTTTATTTATTTATTTTAATTAGAGGTATAATGGCCACTTTACTATATTCCGGCCAATTTTCGGTTGCCAGAGTTAGATTGTCACTTTCATCTAAAACTTATGGTTTGATTCACACTTTCAGATTTTACAAGGTTATATTGGCACTTTCAACCAAAATATAGGGTTAAATCGCACTTTTCTTTAAATAATACTTTCAATAAAATTGAGATTTACATATCTAATTTGCTCTTAATCTATTATACATTCAAAATCTTAGAAGTGATATATTAAAAAACAAAATTATTGAAATGAATTGAGTTATATTTGAATCTATTATACTAGTATAAAAGCGTATCAAATTTATTTGTGCAGCGGTTTCGGTACGGTGGGCCGTTTCTTGTGCCTTTATTCTCTCATCCTCTTGCTTGCTTCATCGCTTCGCTCCTTCCCCATTCCGAATCTTCCCACCGGCTGTTGTAGGTGAATAACAATTCCCTGGTGGTTGGTTGCCATCGTGAGTTCACCCACTTCCTTTATGGAAAGACGGGGTTTATCTAGAATAATAAAATGTAAAATGTCTTAGTTACAATATTAAAATTTTACTATGCAACGTGTAGTAGTTATAAATTTTATAACTCGATGCAAGCAACCCGAAAATGTTATTTTCATTTCTTGTAATTTTTACTTTAAACTTTGGTCATTCCATGACTTATAGAAATACCGTCTTTTAAGAGACAGACTCTATAATCAATCATAACTTGTTAAAATATATATATTCTATAAAAAAATCATAAATACCCCATTGTACTATATCTATATATACCACTAAAGAAAATCCAAAGAACCACACAATCGAAAATAACAAAATGTTTAGATTTTTTTGTACTATGATAAGCAAGTTTGATAGATATTGTGTGTATATTTATTTATACATCACAAAGTATTGTTTTAGACCGAGTAGTTGTTAGATGAGAGCATTTTATAATTAGTGGAACTAATGATCATTTAATATTTAATTTTAGCAAAGAGATATATAATTATTGATCTCAACATAGAATTAATTATTTTCTAAATTAATTTGAATGAAATATTATAAAAATGTTTATTTTTATTGAATTCAATATGAGCAAAGTCTTGGGAAATTCCGTCTTTCCATAGGCATATGAAAAGACAGGGTTGAATTAGAATTATCATAAGGTAAAAGATTTTAATTGCAATATTAGAATTTTATTATGCAACGTGCAGTAGTTATAAATTTATGATCCGGTTAATGCAATTCAAAAAAATTATCTCGGTTTTTTCTAATTTGCACTTTAAACCTTGGTATTTCCATAACTTATGAAACTATCGTCTTTCAAGAGCCGGACTCATTCAATATGTAACGATTTTTTAATTAATTAATTATTTCAATTCATAACGTATATACTCCCTCCGTTTCACTATGTTTGACACCATAGTTTTAGGTGTTTTTTTTTGCAAGCAAAAATGTGTGGAGAGAAATGAGTGAGGATAGTAAAAAGTTTAATAAGTGGTTGAAAATTATGTACTTTTTACCATAAAAGAAAATTAAGGTGACAATCTTTAAAAAACATATGTAAATGGTAAGTCTGTCAAACATAGTGAAACAGATGGAGTAGTTTTCCTTAGATAACTAAACTTTAAGATTGTACATAAAAAAAATTTGTTTCCAATTTTAATGTAAGTTACAAAAAAATACTTTAAAAATAATTATAATTTAATAATACCGCGCAAATCTAGTTTATATGTAGTTGAAAATGGGAAAGATTAGCACATATGGCTAACTTTTATATTAATACGTGTTTATTTATACGCGTATAAATGGCCCATTCATCGACCAGTCTACTGCGCTTATTTTTGGCCGGCATTGACAGAATTTTTTTTATATGGGGATTTATTGTATGTGGGGGTGAGGGTCGAATAAGATAATGAGTCCGTTTCTTAAAAGACGGTCTTTCCATAAGTCATGGAAAGACCAAGCCTTAAAGTGTAAATTTGAAGAAATTAAGATAAAATTTTCGGGTTACATGAATCGGGTTATAAACTTTATAACTACTACATTTTACATAATAAAATTTTAATATTGCAATTAAGACATTTTACCTTTTAATATTGTAATTAAACTCCGTCTTTCCGTAAGGCTATGGAAATACGGGTTTTCCCAAAACTTTGCCTAAGATAATTCTATGTGTTCAATAAATTAATTATTTCCTTTAAAATAATTTTAAACATTAATGAATATTAAGTAGTGGGTGATTTACTATACACGTGTCAACATCTGATTCGACTCACATCCCCACATACAATAAATCCCCACATAATTTTTTATTAAATTAAATATGTATAAGGGTCATTATCTGTCCTTTTCGAGCCGAAAGCTTGCTTTAAAATGCGATCTGTCTCCCTAATTGGACCTTACACTTTCACAATATTGAGACTCTTTTTAAATAATAATAACAAAAAAGATACAACCGAAGATCAATGCATCAACTTTTAATCAAGTGATGTTTCGTTTGTTTTTCACAAGGATAATTGAAGTTTGGATGATACTTTATTTCTACTATTTGTACAATTTTAAGTCCGAGTTTGAAAACCAATTTGGATAAAATTTGAACGGCTTGTAAATAACATGTCGGATGCATATCAACATTAGAGCATCTCCTACCCCAACCTCAAATAGGTTGGTGTCAAAAGCCACATAATTAAAATTGACTCCTGCCCAAAATATAGCCTCCAAAGAAGGAGTCGAGATAGAATGTCAATTTGATGTGGCACAAATATTATCAGACCCTGTCAATTGCACCCTCTATTTCTTGATACCCTCTTTGTACCTTCGTTTTCACATGATTTGCAAAGAGCGGGAAGAAATTTTACGTTGTTTATATCTCACCGCATCTTCTTCGATATAAAACAAAAAAAACCTCGTTGTCCCAATCATCAAAAAATGTTGGATTGGAACATTTTATCATTGTAATTTCACTTTAAAATGGACACCAAATCATGATGATAAAATGATTTGAACACCAAATTTCGATGGTAATTTCACTTTATAATCTGCATATCATTGTTTAAGATTTAGAAAACAGTCATCTCTAGCACTCAAAGAACTATGGACTCTATAAATCTTCCAAACAAAGTAGTTTTTTTTTACTGTGGAGAACCTTGAACAATTTGCTACCTTTTGATGATATACTTAAGGACATAGGTATAACTTCTGTTTCAAAGTGCCCCTTCTGTAATCATGAAGACACTTTGCAGCATTTTTTCAATACATGTCCAGTAGCAAGGAATATATGGAAGAAAATGAACAATGTCTTGGAACTCCCAGATTTACTGTTTATTAATCTATGGGATAGATTGTCATCTTATTGGAATATAACTCAATTGCCTAAAATGCATGTTTATTTGTGCCATATACTGCCATCTATCATTATTTGGCAGCTATGGAAAGCTAGATGTGACTCTATTTATGAAGGACACATCAACTCTCCCGAGTTTATATGGAATCAGATCTTGGCTAACACAAGAATGATCTCCTTCCACAAACCAAAATTTAACTATGATAAAGACTCCAATAAAAAAATGGATCGATAGGCAACTGATTCTTACTCCCAGGTTTCAGTTTAGGAAAACTTTGATCCCTTTGATATGGGAACCGCCTAATTCTCCTTACATAAAACTCAATGTTGGTGGAGCTTTTAGCACAAATAATTCATCAACAGATGGTCTATTAAGGGATTCTAATGGGGCTTTCATAGAAGCTTTCTCACAACTAACATTAGCTAAATCTGCATTGCAGGTAGAACTGAAAGAAGCAAAAGAAGGACTGAATTTTGCCTCCCAAAGAGGTTTCACCCACATCATTCTGGAAATGGATAGCCTTCAAGCAGTGAACATCATAAACAACAAGTCAAATCCTCCATGGACATGCATTCAAGACTATAGGAAAATAGAAGAACTAAAGTCCACAATTCACTTCAGAGCCCAACACATATTCAGGGAAATAAATGGACCTGCAAACTTCCTTGCGAAAATGGCGACCAGGAACAAGAAGGACACATACTTTTCTTCTTCAAATCAACACAGAGAATTAGAAATATAGCTAAACCAAGACAAGTTTCACACTTGGAGAAAGATCAAAATTCAACAACCTTGAAGGACATCGATGCTTACTGCCAACTCTTCATGCTTGATCTTTTCTTTTCACATTTGTACCCAAATGATTGATTTCTAAGAATGAAAATTAATCATTTCAGCTATACTTCTCATATAGCAAGCCATGTAACTATCAACTTTCAATTTCACTTAAAAAGAGTTCTGGGGAGCCTTTTGATAAATTTCCTCCACACAAAAAAACGTCGGATTGGAACAAGAAACGTATGAGGGTGCAACTATAAGTATTTGGTTTCCTTTCTCCTCCATGAGCATTACCTTAAAGATTATTATTTGCTTCATTTTCTCCTACATATTGTGTATATCTATTGGCCCAGATAGATCCCTTCAAAAAGACAACAATTTTAGATTTGCTAGAATGAGGGAAGAATCATTGCCGTCAGCAATTCTTGATCTCTTTTATCAATAAGCAGAGAATTTCTAAATGATAGCCAATTGTAGGTTTCTTGCATCATTTCACGTTTAGTTTGTTATCCCAGTAACAATTATACCACCCAAAACACTTAAAGAGGAAGTCAAGTTTGTCGTCGTATTTTTACTTTGAGAAAAAAAAAGTATTTAGTTTGATTGATTATAGCATATTATTGTTTACATCGGGCTAAATTCCTATGAATCCCTGTTACCGTTATTGATTTGTGTGTTTAGTGTTCTCATAGAGTTAGAAACAATTCAGCTCCTTGCCTTAAATTATGTTAGTGTTTGATTGCTTGTTTGATGTCATCAATTCGGTATTATGTGTTAAGTTTGGATTCTAAGGAAATAATGGGGAATTCTTATTTTGCTTTCTGTTTTACGAATAGTGTTTTTTGCATCAACTTTTGAAGATTTTTTTCAAGCTATTCTATCACAACATTGATTACATTTTTCTAGTGTGCATGTTGTTTACCTGTAATCAAATGAAAAGGTGCAGAAAACATTCTGGTAGACAAAGATGCAGAATTGGTGTTGTCATATTTCTTTATATTGCTCAACAGAGATTATTACAATGCACATGTGAAGAAGAAGATTGATGTGGTTTTCCCAATCACCTAAATGCCTGATATCATCGTTTTGTCACTATGAACCTGCAAGAAAGATTTCAGAACTGATTCCAGAGAAAGAGCTCTGACGATCAAGTCAGTTCCTTCCTTAAGAGAAATGGCATTTCTCAGTTTAGTGTCACTTCCCTAAGCTAGTGTTTCTTTCCTTGTATTTAAAATAGACTATAGTCATGGCTCCGCATTACTAGGGTTTCAGATCGTGGGTTGCATTGTGGTTGTTATAATCTCAGTTCGTGACTAACATGATTCAGTCTTTGTCAGTTCGTAGCTGAACCTTGGGATGAGCCTAAAGGCCAACCACCTCTTACTCATGGGCTAGACATACACCATAAGCCACCCTAACCATGAAGTCAATAAAACACAAAGCGACGACTGTGCTTGTAGAATGTGTGCAAGCTGTTATTCAGTTTATTCTTTGAACTGCAATAACATGTTTGTTATCACATCAACTTAAACTATCTTCTCAAAGTGTTATGTGTTTCTTGGTTGTACTTGTGAATTTGTTGAGTAGTCTAACTTTTGGAATTTGAATTTAAATTTTGAAGTGTAGGAATTCTTGTAGACTTTAGCTTTTGCGATCTTGTCTTTCTTAGCCGAAATTTTCTCCTCTTTATTCGCTATACCGTTCCAAGATTTTCTCCCATGCCGTTATCTTTTCTTTCCTTATAATTTCTTCGAGTTTGATGACTTGACTCCGTCGTTATTCAGTGTATTACACTTATTCATATACCATCGCCTTTTCGTATTCCGAAAAAGGTAACTTACTTTTTGTCTGGCATTCATCATTGTTTTTCTGGCCGATTTAACTCCTCTTGACTTTTTGGTGTCTTAAATAAAATTATGTACTTTATTAGTCTTTCAAGCATATGAATCCTTCACCTTCTTCTTCTCTTCTTTATTTTTACAGTTCATCGTCGTTCTCCTCCAACTCATAAGTTTTTTGGTACTTAATCTTCTCTCCCTTTCTGAAACGATTCATATAATTGTGAGTTTGTACGGTGTCTCTAATCTAATAATTTTGTTTCTCAATTTTGGTTCAGAAGTCCTTCGATTGTCTTTTCCAGCGTGCATTCTGTGTTCCTTTTTTCGACTTTCACCCTAATATACTCCCTGCATTCTGTAATTCTAATTGATAGGGTTTTTGTCTGAATCCTAGGAGTTATCTCTGCCCAAATGTCTACCCCTGGTGTTGCTGATCCTTCCATAAAGGATGTCAGGTTGACGATGTTAACTCTGGGAAGGATTCCAACCCTCTGGTTCTTCTACCATTAGTATCATTCTTTCCGATTTCCAGTTGGAAAATTTAAAGAATAATTTTTTTCTTTCTTGTCTTAGTTTGAGCTTAGGGCTTCTGATAACTCTGAGAGTGTTTAGACTCCTCCTACCGACTACATCTTTTGTTATTTAGATTATCTTAAATTTGGACTTTATTTTCCTTTGTCCCAGCATATCATAGATTTACTTTTACATCATCGAGTCGCATTATCTCAGTTTCATCCTAAGGGTATCGCGATCATTGTGGTTTTTTACCATGTGTGTGAGCAAGCCCATATCCTATTTTGGATTGGCTTATTATGTAGTTTGTATCAGATTCGCTAGGTGAAAAACTCATCTGATGAATTCACCTTTTATTCCGTTATTCCTACTGTTGAGCTTGTCAGTGGATTTCCAAATAATTGCGGTGTATGGCGTAAAAAATTCATGTAAAACTGGGTAATGAGTGCGAATACACCTTTACAGTTTGGAATTATGATCTTCCCAAATCCAAACTTCATAAGCCAGGGTTCGACTTACTGCTAACTCTGAGGTTGTATTAAGACTCAGTGAACACTCGATATGTCTTCGTCATGCTAATTTGAGAGCGAAGGTATTTGTTTGTTGTTATCTTGTCATTTTACCATGTCATGCTTGCTTTTGTCTCTTATTATTGACACTACTTCATTATTTCTGTGTGCTTGTTTGATTTGTGCTATACGCTGAATTGCAGATATGGATCTAGCTGGGCGTTCCGTTGATAGGTCGTTTATTTCTGATGACAAAAATGAAAAGATGGAGGCCACACCCGTCTAACCAAACGATACCATTGCCGATATGTCTCTCAGGAGAACATCATCGAAGTAAATTCTCAATTAATATCTACTGAAGGTAAAACACATGAAGGAGGAGAGGTAGTTGTTGATATCACTATTGAAGCCTCTAGAGGAGAGAGGAGAAATGAGCGGTCTAGTGGTTCGTCAACTGCCTTAGGGCCTCCTGAGAAAAAGGGGCGCACTGGTCAGTCTCATTCTAAGCCTTCACCATGAATCAATAACTTGTTGATAGAAGGAACTATTCCTGCTACTCACTCCAAACTCTCTCTTCATTAAACGATGACCGTGGTATGTTGCTAGAAGTTTAATATGATATATTTTTTGATTTGGTATTTCCTTATTGAAATGTCTAACCGTCATATTCACTTGTGCATTTTTCTGGAAATGTTTTAAGGTTGGTGAGAGTCTTCAACTTGTTAGTGAGCGAGTTGCCAAATTTTCCAAGGAAGACGGTTCTCTCCTGGAAAAGTGTAAGGATAGTGAGAAGGAGTGTGGGGCTATGAAGATCTCTCTTGAAGCTACTGAGAAGTGTGAACAAGACACTGAAGAATAAGCCAATCGGCTCCGTTCTGTGTTGGAGGAGATGCGGACTAATGGTCCTGCTTCACCTAGCTACCCCTAAGTTCTTGCTAATCGGCTCTTTAAAACGAAGTCCTTCTTCAATATTTTTAAGGAGATTCTAGTTATGCTCGAAACGTTGGTTATTGCGAAGCTTTAGAGGAATTGCGGGAGTTGAAACCTACTCTGAAGGTGATGAAATTGCCTCCACTGGCTAAGTCTGAGGCAGTATTGGAGCAGTAGAAGATTGATCTTAATTATGGGTTTATTCGTAGGATTTCTGATGGTGAACATCCGTATGCCCTGCTATCACATCAAGCTGGTCTTTCTTATTTTCCCTCTATCTCTGAGCTATGAAGTTGCCAAGTTGATTATCTTTTCAGCCTTCTGTTTGCTTCTCTTTTCAATTTAGTTCACATATACTCTAGAGAACAGGGTCTTAGGCTGTGTTTGGAAAGGCTTGTAAGTGTTTTGCTTATAAGCTAAGCACCATTTTAGTGTTCGGTAAACTGCTAAAAAATGTTTATTTAAGAAGTAGAACCTCTTTTGGGGGGGGGAAAAGCAGAAACTGGTCTCCCTCTGCTTTCAAAATAAGTCAGATTTGGTTATAAGCACAACTCTGCCAAACACACATGTTATATTTGCTTTTAAATATTTTTTATTTTTATTTTTCTTCCTTTGGACTAGGTTTCAAACATGCATACTTGAATTCAATGATTTTTTTCCTTCTCTTTTGTAACACAAAGTCTTATTTTATACATCCTAAACTTTAGACCAAGGTTTATTGTGCAATTATAAAAATGCTACAAATACCATACAAAAAATCTGGATTTTCAATTTTATTTTTCCGATAGGAATTCTCCTCCTTCGATCAGAAATCTGTAACCGCCGTCCTTCCGCCACCAAACCCCACCGTTCCGCCGCTTAACGCCACCACTCTTCTGCTGTGATTCCACCTTTTGTTCCATGATGTTTATTGAGATCGAGATCAAAGATTTTCCAAAGCTGAGCTCCTACCATCTCGATCGATCAATGTTTTCGATGGAGAAGGGCATTCTGATCAACGATGTTGTGACGAGGTGAAGGACGACAAGGTGAAACGGCGAACGGTTTCAAAGCTTTACAGTGGAGGAACTAGGGTTTTCAGATTTGAACGACGACGACAAGTGACGGAAAGTGACTGTAAGCAACGGCAAAGCCACAACGAGCGGCAACGAGTTTCAATTTGAATTCGATGTTGGAGACGACTGAAGAAGAAGAAGAAGTTGTAGGCATCTCCGTTGCCGGCGTTGTGATAAAGAAGAAGGCGCGTGGGGTGAGATGCACATGCCTGGCAACGGCGGCATCGGAGTTTGACAGTGACATCAACTGCAAAGGTGGACGCTAGACGGCTAAACTTCTCCTCATGAGAGGCAAGGTTTAATATTGTGTTTAACTTTTTTAAGGACTTGCTGAGATTTAATATTTACTTGACTGAGCTTATTAGCTGCAACGATGGTTTGGTCTAGTGGTTAGTACTCTTCTTGTTGAGGTTAGAGGTCCTGGGTCCGAATCCTACTGACCTTTATTTCAAATAATTAATGTTCTTGATATACATGATGAGGTTTAACATTATTTGATTGAGTGTATGTTCAAAATGAGTCTTTAGTGTTGTGGTTATTGCTCTAGACTTTAAGGTTAGAGATCTGAGTTCAAATTCCACCAGATCTTTTTTTTAAAGAATTTTTATTCTTGAGGTACTGTATATTTTTGTTGATGTTTGTAGATTTTGTTTTTCTCATGTTGATTTTTTCATTCTTCGGGTGAGATTTAATTAATATGAGTTGATTTTTTTCATTCTTCGGTTGAGGTTTAATTACTATGGATTGATATTTGTAGTTTATTATTTATTATTTTCTCATTTTGATGTTTTTCATTTCCGGCTGAGATTTTGGTAATAGGAGTTGATGTTTGTAGTGTCATTTTTCTTATGTTTTTCATTTTCCATATGAGTTTCATGTGGTATGAGTTGATGATTGTAGCTTTTGGGTGATATAGGTTGATATTTGTAGTTTTTTTTTATAAAAAATGTTGATGTTTTATGAATTTTAGAGTGAATAATTTATACTCTTGAGGTTTGCATTTTGATGTTTTTCATTTTTTGTGTGAATTTTAGATGATATGAATTGATATTGTTAGCTTTTAAGTGATATTGATTGATGTTTGTAGTTTTTTTTTTAAAAAAAATTGATACTTGAATCTTTATTGATGTTTTTATGATTTCCAGTATGTGATTGTTGATGTTTTTATGATTTTCAATTTATGATTTTTAGTTAATATTTTGTTAGTTGTAGTTGACGTTTTTCAATTTTTATTTGATTTTTTAAAATATTTTTCTATTTGATTTAATTTTTATATAATTTTTGCTGTAATTTTTTAGTTGATGTTTTATGATTTTTCGTTGATGTTCTGCTAGTTATAGCTGATGTTTATAATTTTCAATTTGATGATCATATTGATTTTTTATATTTTTTTATTTTTAAATATTTTTTGAATTCTTTTTGCATATTGCAGATGAAGGAAAAATGATGGAAAAAATTAGACAAAAAATCTCCTGAAAAATATTAGCAATAGGTCGCTGTGAAATTATTATAAATTGGTCCTGTAAAATTATTAGTGATATGTCATGAAACTAGAATATAGTTATAATTGCTGCAATTACATAAAAACTATTGTCTAAAGTTTAACTTGTCTGAGACCATCTCCTTTTCTAATGATTCGGGTGGACTTTGATTAATTCGGTTCAGGTCGAGCAAAATTCAACCAGGTTGGACAATAATATGCCGATAGGCTATAATAGTCTTTTTTTCTAATACCAACGAAGATCATTATTTAAAGCTCTAATATTATTTTTTTTTGAAAAATCAATCATTCCAAGTTGTTGAGAAAAATGTCCAGCGGCGATTATAAATGAGTGTAATTGACATTCTACCTAACTAGCATCTAGCAATAACTAACATATTGCAAGGATATTTAAATTACATATCAACCAGACTGATCATCTGTACTATTACAGATTAGAGATCCAATAAAAACTGTAACATCGCCCTCATGGATATAAACTTGCTTCCCGTAAAAATCATGACCACTTGGTAGAGATGAGTGTATCACACATCAATATCATTGCGTCAAACAGTGATCTTCTACAACTGTTACACCACTTGATCCAACCAGGATTTATGTTGTCCAAACTGTAAACACCTTGAAAACCACAGATATGACACATCCAAATTAATGAAAAGCCAAAAATAAAAGCACAAATAAAATTACAAACACACGATCTAAACAAGCAAATCGAGAATAATACATCAACGTGAACAACTAAATCGAGTTATCATATCATGGGCACAACGATCTAATCGATCATGTGGAAAAATAAAACTAATCTATGGAGATAAATCTCATATTTATTAAATAATAAAATATAAATTAAAATAAACTGTTGTTCTCCATCTCTCCAAATAAAAAGACGGGAAAAAAAATTGAAGAAGAAGAATTAGGATGCGGCAAGATGGGAGAGGGGGGATTTAAAGCTCTAATTTTAGTTCCCCTGTGTAGATGATTTATTCGTCTATCAGTTCATGCAAATGGCCAGTTTGTCCATCAATTTTATCAATGAAAAGGAATGGAAACTATATGTAAACAACCCCGCACATGATGTACATGTAAAAAAAGATGGCAAAGTCTTGGGAAAGACCGTCTTTCCATAACCTTATGGAAAGACGGGGTTTAATTACAATAATAAAAGG
>JAULKK010213493.1:0-15738 GCA_032355705.1 Rubia peregrina
CTCTGTCCAAACATATTAAACCCTCAATGTCCGATGGTTTGAATGGTTCAAGGAAAATGTCTAGGTGGAGTCGTGTCACGTCCTTGAGCTTCATTACCTTGCCCTCATTTATCCTCTAGCCCCAGATCATTTTGAAACACTTCCGTATCTCCTCATTTAAGAAGCGTATGTTGTCCCACGTTGGCAGGGCAGGGATGAGCGTTGTCTTCATGTTCTTGATGCTTGATGGACCTTCTTCCACAGTGTTTCCCTTGATCTCGTGGCTACCTGCTTCATTCAAGCTATCTGTGGAAACCATGAGCTTGGAACAATTAGTTCAATAAGGAAAACCTAGATCATGTATGTGTAAGGCCCGAGCTCGCAACCATGTTGCAGATCTATCGGCTAAACCAATGTGTTTAGTATGAAATTGCAGATTCATGTGTATGAATTCGCAACGTCGCACTGAACACGTCGGCTTCCCTTAAATACTGTGCGACTGGAACACAAATGGCCCTAAAACACCTAAAATATGAACTAACATCAACATCAAAACATGAACAAGTAATATGTCATTAACAAGTAGCAAGAATGAGTGCCATGACAGTTATCTAAACCCTAGCCCTAGTCAAAAATTTCTAAACGAGTTCCAAACCAAATTCAATAATCCCAAAATATAAAAACACAATAGCTCATGCATTGTGAATATTGTAAAATCATGTAATTGGGAACTACAGAAGTGACTCAAAACTGATTTTTTTTTTCAAAATTGGAGAAAAAACTTACCTTCATTCGGCTTTGGGTGCAACGTCGTTGGTTGTGAATGCAAAGGGGTTGGTCGTTAGGAAGCTTTGAAACTCGTTGTAGAATGCAATCGTTTTGTCTAATGTGTGACGTCGCAAACAATGTCTCATGGAAATATAGGAAGACAGATCTAAGTGCAAAGTCGTAGTTCACTTATTTTGGCCCAAATATATGCTTGGGCCCAAATATTAAATATTTGAACCTGTGCCGGGATGGAACCTAATTGGAAATAGCCGATGTCGCTAACCCATCGACCTATACGACCAAAGACCAACAAACATGCGACTTCACATGTGGTCATAAGTGGGCCGAAATAGAAAAGTGGCCCAAACTAAAAATATCTCCAGGCCTGGTCAGTGGTGGACAAAAATCATGATAACCCAAAGTCGCATTTACATTTCATCGGATTAGTGTGTGGTATAGAGGAAATTGTAAATGATTACTTAAGAGTACGATGTTCAGCCATGAGAACTTGTGGAATTGTGGCATGTGTTGTTTGTGGTAAGAGTATACGATGTCCCATGTTGTTTGTGACTCATTAAATACATGACATATACTCATTTTATTTAATATATGTTTAATGTTAATATGAGTTTGGTAAACGGTCTAGTCATGCGGGACCAATTACTCCGGAGGTCAGATCAAATAGATTGAAGAGGAAGATTATGAAACAGTTGGAAGGTAATTACAGAGCCCTCTAGAATTTTGATTTTGATTTTATGATGACTGGTGTCTGATCCTGATTTTATGATGGCTGGTGTCTGATCCCGATTTTATTATTGAAATGGCCATTCCAGGATTATTATTGTTTCATTTTACTTACTTTGCGTACGATGTATAAAAACATTGAAATAAAATTTAATTGAAAAGATTATAGGTTGAACGTTAAATGTATGTAAATTAATATTATTCCAAATTTGAATAAAATAGTTTTAAATTTTGATGAAAATAGTACAGGAAAACTAAAATCAATGGGGAAGATCGTTGACATGAAAAATAATGGGCCCAACACCCTTTACGACCTCAAAATATAGCGTGTCCGCAATCTTGAGTTCCTCTTCTTCAAGAAACCTAGTAAACCCCTTCGGGGTTAGGGTCTTCAACATCTGATTACTCTAGTAGTGCATGTCATAGTCTCTTCCGTTGCACCAGAGTACAACCATCAACTTGTACGGTGGTAGGAGCTCCGAAATGTGGGCTGGGATGTAATGATTTATAAACCAAAAATAAAATTTATTAAATATGAAAGTAACATATAGAAAAAGTTAATTGAACATGAAATACATGTGTGACAGAGAGGACTTACCAAAAATTGGAACATCACCGAAGTTCATCTTGGTGAGAGTTTGGACAAAGTTCCATGGAACGACCTCACTGTTACTGTTTTGAGAGCAATGATCCTCATTCGAATCGCTAGGGATCTGCATTGGTCAATGAAATGTTTAACAAACTAATTATAAAATAAATAAGAAAATAATAGGAATTTAAATATGAACAAGAAATCACTCACTTTAATTGCGGCACGATTGCTCGAACCAGCACTGTTAGCCATTATTCCTAAAATTTGTTTTAAAATTAGCTCAGTTAATTTGTTTTTTCAGCAATGCATCACACGTTATTGTCATACCAGAAATTGACTTAGCCGACATATGTGTACAACATCACCTACCAGTCAGCAAAACCGATTGGTTATGCGAGAACAATGTGACGTTGTACACAAGTAGGGTTTGCAGAACTAAGGAGTAAAAGACATCTCTATACAATCACTCCAAATAAGGGAAGATTTCTGAGTCCGCGACATCACATTTAACGGTTACAGACATATTATCAATAGCAGAAAACTAGAACAAATAAAGGTTATACATAACAATATAGGGCCGGTTGACAGGAAAGAACGTAAAAACCAAATTCCTAAAACCTAGAGCCAGAATCCGTTTGAATTTCAATACAAAAAACTAAGAACAAGTTAATAAACTATGTACATATCAAATTTGACGGCGACTACAAGAATTAAAGTACTCTAGGGAATCTTTGAAGCATATTTTCAAAATGACGGGTTGAGGGCCTGTTGAATTCGAGGGAAAGTTGAATGTTTAAAGGGATGTATGAGGTATGCTCCATGTATATAGTCATTATGAAGCATTGTGAATTCTTCCTCGGATGAAGTGATGTTGCAGAGTAGTCAACCAAACCGACATGGTACAAACATTGTAGCAAAGTCGCCTAATCTATTTGTTGACCTCACAATTTCAGCCCACTAGCATAGTAACGGGCCTATGTTTGACCCACAATGTATGCGAGGTCACATGTTTGTCATGTTAAGCAACAAGTCACTGATATACGATCAATGTCAGTTTGCATTGAAGTGAGACTTACAATTTTGGCTCACTAGCATAGAAACATGGCCCGTGTTTGACCAAAATGAGCGTAATTGACCTTAATAACAGTTAATAGTATATTAGATACTAGTAATTGAATTTTATACATGTCCATGAACTTCATAGAGGTCCAGTTCAATGGGAATCGATTTCATCACAAACGGTGAACTTTATTGACGTCCAGTTCCATGGGAACCACCACATAGAATCGCATGAAATTTCATATTCTTGGTTTTTGAAGAAATAAAAAGAAAATAGAATTAGGACCATCAATTTTTTTTAAAGTGATAGTACATGGCATAGAGTAAATTGTAAAATATTACTTACAAGTATACAAGACGTCATTCGGAAGAACTTGTGTAAGTATATGTGGAATAAAACCAGTAATTTTACTATCCTCGATAAGTATAATTCAACTTCGGATGTCACAAATTTGTTGTAGGGCCGATTGTAATTGGGTTCGGGAATGCCAGTGTCCATTTATAATATTGCACTTAGGTCTCCCCGACAGAGTGGGATAACTTGCAATGTAAAACGAGAGATACACTTAACTGATTCACCAATTCACGACCACAATATTTCGATTTGGTCATGGACAGATATAGCAGAGTAATCGTTCGTAATTTTTGTTAATATTTCATTAGTACCCTTACCATAAGCGTTGTGAGAATTTTTCCATCACATAGAATTGTATGAAATTTCATATTCTTGGTTTCCAAAGAAATAAAAAGATAATAGAATTACGTCCATCAATTTTTTTAAAGCGATAGTACATGGCATAGAGTTAAGTGTAGAAGATTACTTACAAGTATACAAGGCGTCATTCAAAAGAACTCGTGAAAAGTATATGTGAAATAAAACTAGTTTCTTTATAACCCTCAGTAAGTATTAGTTAAACTTCATACGTCAAATTATTTTTTCTGGTTGATCGTAATCGGGTTTCAGAATGCCAGTGGCCACTTATAATTTTGTACTTAGGTCCCTCCAACAGAGTGAGAGAACTTTCCATGTAAAACTGGAGATACACTTAAACAAATCACCAATTCACGACCACAATGTTCCAATTTGGTCATGGACGGATATAACTGGGTAATCGTCCATCATTTTTGTTAATATTAAATTAATACCTTACCATAAGCATTGTGAGAATGTTTCATTTCCACCACATAGAATTTTACGAAATTCATATTCTTGGTTTTCAAAGAAATAAAAATATAATAGAATTACGTCCATCAAAATTTCTAAAGCGGTAGTAAATGGAATAGCTTTAACTGTAGAAGATTATTTACAAGTATACAAGGCGTCATTCAGAAGAACTTGTGCAAAGTATATGTGGAATAAGACCAGTTTCTTTATAACCCTCGGTAAGCATTAGTTGAACTTAAGATGTCAGCTTATTTTTTCGGGTCGATCGTAATCGGGTTTTGGAATGCCAGTGTATAAAATTTTACACTTAGATCCCTCCGACAGAGTAGGAGAACTTGAAATGTAAGACTAGGGATAACAATTTGTTATTAGAACAATGGTGTTCTCATTTGTGCATAAACAGGTCATCATTTAGGGCTGCAATCTGAACAAGGATTATTTTACGATACTTTTCCTAAATTTGATTGTGATACATATGTGCGATGCTGAAATTATGTCGTACAAAACATATCCAAAAGTGAATACCCCCTGCGAAGTTGACTTGATTGAATTTTATAGCAGGAACCATAAATTTGGACCACAAGTTTGAACCAAAACTCCCCCCATCAATTTTTCATTTAAATAACATTTAGCAAAAACACAAAATTCCCATCAATGTTCCTACAAGCCCAACTACATACCATCCTTTCCATTTCACACAAATACAACCAATAAAGACCGCACTCAATATGCTTCTCTAAAACATCAACAAACATACGATAATTAAGCATCTCCAGGTTTAAATTAATTGACGTAGTTCTACATCCATTCCATTTCATTTCCAATCTTTATTACCATATAACTTTTATGTAATTTCTTTCTCATTGATCAAAGATTGGATATTTGCATAAAGTATGATGATTGTGTAACATGTTGTATAGTGTATATTTTTCGTGTTTTCTAGATAGTACAATGTTTGAAAGGTGTGATAAAATGGCTTAGATTAGGGCTAATAGTGGACAATAATCTTTTTTTCGTATTAACATAGGTTGAATGTGTGACGTCGGTCATAGGTGATCGCCCCATATGATATGGTACCGAACAATAACCGATGTCACAAATGCTATGAAATTATTTCATATTTAGGAATATTCGACATCGTTCTTTTGTCGATCTTTGCGACGCTGTTCACCATATCATGCGACGTCTCTTACAAGCCAACCAGGTACTTATTACATGTTCAAATTAATGTTGTCTACGTATGACTATATTATGGGACTACCAAATTCTAATATAAACTTTTTGTGTGTGTATTCTTTGTAATAGGACATAGAGAGTTATTGATGGACTTTCAGCGTGCAATGTGGAAAATGTAGGTTCACTACCATTAATATTTCAATTTCATACCAACCACAAGTATATTAATACATTCTAACATGTATTTGCCATCATTATTTTAGTTCTGTTGGTTCTTTACATTCTCATATTTTCTGACATCAATTGCACAATAATTGATTATCGTCTGATTTGTAAACATTTCACAAGTTGTGGAGTATTAGGTAACATGTAACAGATATCGATGAACAAATGTTTGTGAAATCAAATATTAGGCAAGACGTAACAAATGTCAGTGTAATCAAATATTAAAATGTTATAATATTGTACGAGAACTGATATGTCCAAGCTACTCCACGATGTCGCACTAACCGGTGGACCGATGAAACCAGACCGATGTCGCATAAAATGGCAGATTTTTTTACGACGTTGCCCACACAAAACATTGTAGTATTCAACAGCCTTCCACGTCAGCATGCACATGATGGTGGTGGCCTGAAGCATGAGATGTCGCGGATAATTATCCACGACATCGCCATCATTTATCTACGACCTCGACATTGGCGACATCGCAGCAATTGCAGCCCCCTCATCCGGCTTCTTGCTATTAATGATGTCGCTCCATATGCAGGCTGATGTTGTTCAAAATGATGTCACAACTACAAAGTCCAATCGTCGATCTTCTTCCTTGAACCGATGTCACACACACATCTGCCGACTCGGTCCAAAATCGAGGTAAAAGTACTTATTTATCTCGGTTCTGAACCGAGGTAAAAAATGTACTTTTTACTACACCAACATTTACCTCAGTTTTTAGAGGGCTGAAAACCAAGGTAAAAATCCTTGTAGAACCGAGGTAATATGTGTTATTTTTTGTGTGTGATGGAAAATCCGTTAACTCCCATATATGATTTTGCATAATGGAGTCAGTTTCACTGTTCACATCTTCATTCAATGAAGGTGCATCCCGTGTAGACATGGATTTCTTAAATGTTCTATGATTTAATATTTAGATAAAATTATTTCTCCTTTAAAGCTCTCTTGCTACGTCTAGGTTCAACACTACCCTCTTATGTTTGTTAACTAGAAGTACTTGCTTCTCCTTCTTCACGAATCCGTTTATGACTTACTTTGTCCTTACACGGGAACACATTTTCGAAGAATGATGTATTTCTTGATTTCATTACTGTATTTGCATGTATATATGGTAGAATTTTACACCAAGAATCGATAATCACTACTATTGTTTGCATACCCGATGAAAATACAATCAACGGTTTTAGGTCCAAATGTAACATTTTAAGGAGGTGGTACTACCACTTTTTTCCAGGAACCCCCACACTTTTAGGTATTTGTGCGAAGGTTCATTACATTTCCATAACTCATAAGGTGTCTTTTCAGTCACCTTATATGGTATCTTGCTGAGAATGTAGTTGGACATTAGTATAGCCCCCCCCACATGTTCTGGGGTAACCTGGATTCTTTCAACATTGCATTAATAATCTCTTTGAGAGTTTAGTTTTTTCGTTCGGTAACCCCGTTAGATTAAGGTGAGTAGGGAACGGTAGTTTGATGAAAATACCATGTTCGCTACAGAACGCATTGAAAGGTTCATTATACTCACCTCCCATATCACTTCAGATAATTTTAATTGCTCTACTAAGTTGGTTCTCAACTTCCAACTTTTACTCTTTGAACTTTTCCAATGCTTCGTCTTTGCTGCATAATAGATACACATAGTTATATCTTTTGCAATCGTCTATGAAAGTAACACAATAATTTTTAAGGCCTCTAGTTTGCACAATATTTAAATCACATAGATATGTGTGAATTAAGCCTAGAGGTTCGGTTTTCCTCTTCACATGCGGCAATGGTGTTTTCATGAGTTTTTCCTGTACATGTACTTCACATTTGTCTTTACTTGTTTTGCACTTTGGAATCATGATCATACTTATTAGTCTATTAATAGATATATAATTCACATGTCCCAATATTTCATGTCAAATGTTAAAAGACTCTACGACAAAAGAAAAGGCATTATTCTTATTCATTGAAAGCTCGAGTACATCAGTTTTTGGGATGACTGTCATAACATTCATTTTGACCAGCCCATCCTTCACATACCCATTTCCTACGTATAGCACATTCTTAGGCATAACTAACATGTCAGACAAGAGCTTGTTCATAAACGTGTTCTTGGAGAGGAGAGTGCCCGAGATCATATTCTTGCAAATGTTGGGAACATGCAGGACATTGTTGAGCGTTAGCTCTTTTTTCGGAAGTCATCTTCAGTACGATCTTCCCTTGGCCTTCAACTGTTGAAGTGGTAAAGTTGTCCATGAAGATTTTCTCTTCAGGCTTGCTCTTCTGATATGTTGTGAACATAACCCTATCTGAGAAGATGTGTCTGGTCGCACTTGTATAATATCACCACTATGTTAGATTACTCCTAACCATGTTTACTTCAGTCATCAAAACACACAGATCTGAATCTGAGAGTTGTCTTTCAGTTAGGTTGGCTACAACCTTTCCCTTTCTCGAGTTTGTCCTCCTGGAGGTACTTGTCCAGATTCAGCGTGGCCAAGAAGAAGTGCATGTTTGAATCCACGTCTTGAATCCCATTCCATCAAACTTGTCGGGCAAAATTCCCACCTGTTGAGCATTTGGCAATGCCGACATCATATGCCAAATTTAATGAACATCTTTCTCCACCGTAGGTCTGACAAATTTGAGCTGAACTACCGGGGGTTGGCCCACTGAAAAATCCACTAGTGGTGGACCACTCCCAAACTAACTTTGGGGTGTTTACTCACTAGGGTTTCCAACATTGACATTCTTATTTGTCATTTTTCACAAATCTATTTTTCAAACAATTAAAAAAATTATTAATGACTTTAGAACATATTTAAAACACTTTAATAGAATTTCCTCCAAATTCCCAGGAAAGGCTTGTGGGGGGGGGCACAATGTCTTGTTAAAATCGTTAGCCTCCTTAGACAGAATTTTTGTTGGTTATTCAGTAAAAGTTGCTTTGAAATCTTATTCAAAAATTATTATTTTTATCAATTTTTAAAATCAACTGTTCAAATATAAATTTCCAATTATCAATATTTCATTTTTCCAGCAGTCTAGCAATAATTAAAAAATCGTTACAAAATTCAGAATTATTTTTAATTTAAACTTTCAAATTTCAATTTCAAGATTTGAAATTAATTAGAATGTTACGAATTAATCCGAATTATTACTACCTTAATTAGAATCGTAATTAATCAATTTATTTTAAAAAATTGACCAAATTAATTGTGAAAGGACGTTACGAAATTTAAAAATAATTAGAATTAAAATTAATTCTGAATTACATAATGCTATAAGGCTTGAATATAAATTGTTACTATGTTAAAATTTCAATAAAAGTAGGTTGATGGATGAATAGGTTTGTCGCGTTTGTAAAACTACACACTAAATTATCAATAATGCTATATTGATGAATTTTTAGCAACGTAAGAGTTTAAACAATTTAGTACGACTTAGATGAATTTGTACTACTAATTCTATTATGAACTTCACAATATCAGATTGATTAGTTGTGAAGATTATAGGTAGAACCTAAATTCATAATTAATATTGGTAGAACCTAAATTCCAATTAACTAAACAATCAGTAATGAAAATAAATAACAGAATTAAGTAAATGAAAATGTAGCAGAGAAATTATACCAACTGAGATAAATGGTTGAAACCGATGCATAAGCAAGATTAAGATCTCTGTCCTTAATTTTGAAAATGCCCGGTAGTGTGTGACCGTTCGATGACGTTCTGAATCTCATGATACAACTTCTACACATTTTACTCTGAACAACTCGGCAACAGAAATTGGCGAACCAATTCAGTGCCTTACTCTCAGACTCGAACACGCATGACACGAAGAACAAGAAGAACATATGAAAGAGAGGAGAGGAGGATTGTGTTATTTGTGTCTCTTAGAATGAGGCTAGAGGCAGTCTTTTATAGGCTAAGGGGCACTAATGGCTAGGCGTCATTCATGGAATAATCCACGGCTCTTCAATTCTGAAGAAGAGAGGATTCCAGGCCCCGTAATGAAAAGGGAGGAAGATCAGAAGCGATTTATGCCTCTGCAATTAGGAGGGTTGACCGGTTTAAAAATCAAATTCCAAAATGACCTACCCGAACCGAACATTCCCAGGAGCCCGAGAACCCAAGGTCGAGCCCGAGCCCGAGCCCGAGGCCAAACCAAATCGAACTGAATCGAACCACGCACATGTGGTCTTGAGTCAAGGTCTCCTTAACTAGTGTTTTCATGCTAGCCTTTATACTAGCCATAATTCCTTTCCATTTCCAATGTGGTATTTCTAATATACCACAAACCCAAAACTCAAAATATTACTATTTAAGTAGTCAATTTTGAGCCATCATTCCTCATTCAAACGGAACCCGAATTTAACGTATGATTATACTACGATATAGTACTCGCAGAGATGAAACCAACGCTCCCTTATTTCGCCACAAATGGTGGCCGGAGTCTACCGGAATCTTGCCTGGAAAATTCGATTACAACACTGAGAACACTCAAACGCTACACCATCAACGAACCACTGTCACCCGAGTTGGAACCAGCACAATCTCACTGTTATCCACCTGTAGGTTGGGACCACAACGGGACCATCAACACAGTCCTATGGACACTGTTGTGATTTGAATGTTGAACCTCTTCATTATAGATGGTGTAAATTACCACTGAAACAATGACCAATTTACGACCGTTGATGTGACATATCGCAACGAGCCCATTCATTTAGTACTTCGATTTTGCAGTGAAAAATTTGTTAAAACTATCCCATATGAGAAAAACATCAATGTACAAAAAGTACTTCATTATTCCGCTCCAAACTATAGTTAATTTTTTAAAGTCAAAATTAATAACCTTTAATCATAAATGTAAATTAATGTACAAGTTAGTTGAATTGGTGCATCGGGTCGGATTGGATCAAATAGCACCAGTTAGGGCAAAGCCTTGTCCAGTAGATATTATATCAGCTACTCTCATCTCATACCATCTACGGTCATCTACCTTTATTTTAAAATTTAATATTTAAGTAAATATCTATTTTCAATAATAATATTTTAGTATTAATTTAATAAATTAGCAAAATTTTAATTTAAATATTTATGGTAAAAAATAATATTATAATAAATATTTATTTTAAATATTTATATTACATATTAATTTATATATTAATATATTAGTAAATATTTATTTTAAATATTAATATTTTCTAAATGTTTATTTTATTATACTTTAAATGTTTTCAAATATATATTTGTAAATGTTTATTTTAAATATTTATATTAAATATTTATATAATATATTTCTATTTTAATATTTATTATATATATTTATATTTTAATTAACATTTATTTAAAGTATTTATTTAAAGTATTTATTTTATTAAATGTTCATTTTAAATATTTATTTAATTTTTTATTATATTAAATGTTTTTTTTGAATATTTATATAAAATATTATTATTTAAAATATTGAATTTGAATATTAAATATTTTATTAGGTGTTTGTTTTAAATGTTTATTTTAAATATTAATTTAATTAATTTAATTTTAAAATTTAATTTTGGCTATTTATATAAAATATTATTATTTAAATTATTTTTAAAAATATTTAATTTGAATATTTCATATTTTATTTGGTGTTTATTTAAAATATTTATCTTAAATATGAATATTTTAGAAAATATTTATCTAACATATTTATGTAAAATTTTGGAAAATTCTTGGGAAATACCGTCTTTCCATATAGAAAGATAGAAGATATTTGTTGTAATATTAAAATTTTATTATGCAACATGTTGTAGTGATGAGTTTATGAACCGATTAATACAACCCAAATTGTTTTTTTATTTCTTCAAATTTGATGTTTAAATTTTGGTCCATAACTTATGAACAGATCGTCTTTCAAGAGACGGACTCTAAAATTTTATTTTAAATATTTATTTTGAATATGAATATTTTATAAATTTATATTATAAATATTCATTATAAATATTAATCTATTAGTAAAAATATATTTTTAATATTTGATATAAAATATAATATTTAAAATATTAATATTTCACTAACTTTTTATTTTAAATGGTTATTTTAAATTTTTATTTTAAAAATTAATATTCTAGTAAATATTTATTTTTCATATTTATCTTAAATATTTCTTTCAAATATTAATATTTTTAATTTTTAATAAAATCATATGAGTTTAGTTCACAAAATTTCATAAAAATCGGTTTAGGGTTTAGTAACTATGTTTGAGTTTTCAAAAATTTAAATTTAGTATATTTAAATTATTTTTAATTTTTAAATATTTAAATTATGTTCAGATTAATTCGGTCTAGTTTCAAATGATTTCAATTAAGGCTTGTTATTACCCATTGAATTGAATGTAAATTTCTAAACGTGACCTTTAATGTAAAATTCAAAAATACCTTATTTAGGTCTATTAATCAATGTATAATTTAGATAAGTTCCATACACACAAATAACACAAAATATGTAGCTAAAAATTGCTAAAAAATTATGTCCACGGTTTCATCTACAACCAATCATATTTCATCATCGGAACTTTTCGCTTCATCAACGCATCTAGCCTTTTTTTAATAAAATGATTCCTCAAAGGGAAGCAATTTGTGAGATTACAGAATAAGTTAGAAACCTAATCTGTATCTGAAGCGCGGTTACACGCTATAACTAACCTAAAAAAGTGCGATGGAATACATCTGATCATCCTAAAGTCTAATGCCCTAAAGCATCTAACTATCCAGCAGGTAAAGCATCTATAACTTGTATCAACTAGAACGGTAAAGTCCTAGCTAATCGAAGTCTACCGGTCTAAAATCGTTCACAGAAAATGCCGGGAATAAGTCGTCGAAACTACTCCAACTCGGATTTCTCCTGCACTGTTACTAGAGTAAAGACTAGAAGCCCAAGGGATTTTTCATCTGGCCAGCTAATCCAGTTATAGAGAAAAATAAACAGATAGGCATAGAAAACTTGATAAATTAGTCCAGATAATTATGCAAAAAACCAAATTTAAACCCATATTCCATCTGACAGAAATAAATAAAAGAACAGAAACAAAAAACTCCAAATCAACCAAAATGGCAGTTCTGAGGGCGGGGTCGACGTCGACGATGTCGCCGGTGGCGCGTGCCTCCACGCGCCGGCGATGTTTGCGTCAGGATGGCAGCGCGTGTGCCGGCGAAGCGCGTGTGCACGATGAGACACCGTGAGTTCACGCTGCGATGGACTCGGGGGCGCGTGAGGCGACGCGTGAGGTGGCGCGTGTCGATCGTAAACCAGATCTGATGATTGACCCCTAATATGGCCGGATCTCTCTCAAAATTAAACCGGGTCGGTTGAAACCCTAACGTTTCCGGCGAGCAGAAAACTTGCGCGAGTGAAGTTGGAGCGTCCGGTGGTGCCACCCAGAGCAGGCGTCCGGAGCAGCCAGCCCGGAGCGGAGCTTGGTGTCAGCTTTCGGCGGAAGATCGGCATCACCGTGGCTTGACGGGGGAGTTTGAAGGTTCAGGTTTGGGGGGAGAATGGGTGGCTTGGGACATATAAGGGTGGGGGTGGAAGGGGTGGCCGGCCGGCGAGAAACGCCGGCGAAAGGGTGGCCACCCCTCCTGTCGAAAAGCAGCGGCGGTAGGTTTTGTGTTTAGAGAGATGAGGGAGGGAAATTTTCCAAGGTGTTTGATTTTGGATTTTTCTTTATGAAATCAAATGTTAACTTTATGTACACTTTACCAAATACTCCGAAAATGACACATTTTTTTTTATGGTTTTCAATGATCATGTTTGACCAATAATATCTTTAGCTATACACAACAATTTTGCATTAAAAATTGATATTTAGAAAATAGATGTTAAAATGAATCTAACAAAATCTCACATGATATTTTTATTTTTTATATATTAATATATAATTAGGATCAAAATTTGAAAATTTTAATTTGAAAAAAATAAATATGTTATTTTCTCTGAGATAGAGAGATTGTTAATTACTTCTCCCTTCATCCTTACTTTTGATTTTGGATTTTACTTTACGAAATCAAATGTTACCTTTATGTACACTTTAACAAATACTAATTAATGCTCTCAATCAACTAATTTTTCAAAATCAAATTTAGTAAATTTTGACCATGGATATAAGTTAATACATAATCCATTCAGCCGACTTCATTTTGTTTAATTTATTTTGAGAGTTAAACTTTGTAAACTTTGATTGTGAATATAAATTAATTCATATATAATAACAATATCAAGTGAAATATTGTTAGATACGTCTTAACATTTATTTTCTAAATAATAATTTTTTATTTAGCATTATTATAGGTAACAAGCGACATTTGCGGTCAAACATACTCACTAAAAATCGTGAAAAATTGAATAAGCAAAATGAAATAGGAAGGTGGGAGTTATGATAAAAATATTACGTGAGGTATTGTGAGATTCATGTTAAAATATATTTTTTAAATATCATTTTTATGCCGAATTGATATATGTATCTAAAGATACTGACGATAAAAAATGATTATTGATAACTGTAAAAAAAAGTAAAGTGGCAAATAAATAGAACAGGGGGAGTAATAAAGTATGACATTATACGATAAACTATTCGCACTGATTTTTACACTTCAACATTCAATTACACCAAAAGTTAATTATAAAATATTTAGTAAAAGTTTCTTGCTAAATCGACTAAAATTTAGACCAATCATAATAAAATAATGATAGTGATAGTGAGAGTGAAAAATTATATTTCAATAACTTTAACCTTACATTATAATTACTATATATTGCGAAATATTTTAAAAGTTTTTTTAAACTTATAAGAATCTTGTTAGAATAAATAAAAATAAATATTAAATCACCTATTAATTAAATTAATTATAAAATGATTCCGTCTAACGGTTGGTCGGTCTAAAACAAGGCTTCCTATTTATTTTAAATATTTTTTTTAAAAAATCAATGGAAAAACAAGTAAGTGCAAAATTATTTATAAAACAACCTTTTTTATACTCCCTCCTCATGTCTTTAAATATTGGTAGCACACAATTTTTAAAAAGGTAAAATGAGTGATAGATGTTGAAGTGAAAGAATAACAAATAAATTGAGTGTGTGAAAATAATCAAGGATTTACCAAAAGAGGGAGGTGCCGATAAAAATAACCATCATAAAAAATGGTGCCAATATTAAATTACCGAAAGGAGTATAAAATTTTAAAATATTTTATTATATCACAAAGTCTTATTTTATACTGTTTGATTGTTGGTGCCGTTTTAAAATTAATACAACTTATGAAATGATTTGCTATTTATTTTTATTTATTACAACGAACTTCCTATAATTTTAATAATTTTAAAATTTAATTGTAATATTATTTTTAAAGTTATAAAAATAATAAATTTCATTATTAATCTAATAGTTTGATGGCCTAAGAGGAAGTCCAACAGATTCTCCAAAAGAATCTCTAAAATGGAGAGTGAAAACTCATATTCTCTATATAATTTTTTGTTCAACTCCAACAGATTCTCTATTTTCCATAACTTTGTGTTTAGTAAAACAATAATTATCTTCTTTTAATAACACAATAATAAATATTTTAACCACTTTAGAATGAGAAAATCTCATGTTAGACCCACTTTAACAGTTAGACAAATCATGAAAAATCTTGTTTCAATAACTTTTATACGTAGTCAAAATATAATTATTCATACATTACGTTACATTTTAAAAACTAAAATGTATCGTAATGTATGAATAATTATATTTTGACTATAACTATTCATACATTACGATGCATTTTAAAAGTTTTAGGAATCTCTTTGGAATAAATAAAAACAAACACTAAATCACCTCATTAGTTATTTCAAATACAAAATGACCATATCTAACGATTAATCGATCTAAAACATGACGTTGTGCGATAAAATAAACTATAAAAAAGTTTATTTATTTAAAATAAATAAATTACTATTTATAAAAATCAATGAATATATACCTATTTAAAAAATGAGTTAAGTGTTAAA
>JAULKK010213604.1:0-15738 GCA_032355705.1 Rubia peregrina
TGATTTGCAACCACGACAGCGGAGCTGGTCGGAATTCGCGAGGTGGTCTATGTAATTGGCCGGCGAGGGAGTGGTTTGAGTTGGTCAGAAGAGGTTGTGGTTGACGATGCTGAGGGCGAGGGTGGCATGGGTTAGGGTGTAGAGAGTGGAGAGGAAGGAGAATTACGGTAAGGGACGGTGAGGGTGAGGGCGGCAGATGGCGGTGGAGGACGACGGAGATGGAGGTGTGGGTGAGGACGAAGAGAGCGGAGAGGAGGGAGAGTGACGGTGATGGAAAGTGAGAATCAGTGAGGGTGAGGGCGTTAAAGGATGGTGGAGGACTGCGTATCATTACCCAATTTTTTCTTAGGGAAAAAAAATATATTTTCACATAATTCTGGCTTAATATTACCTAAAAACCACCCGGAATATAATTTTGGGGACCAAACAAATCATTTTGTATTTGTTAGTTGCTGAATATAGGCGGTTTTACTACTGGGGATCAAAAGATGGTATTCAATTTATGTTGGGGGCAAAAAAATAATTTAGTCTGCTCCTAACACTGGGCAACTATATAATTCATAACAATTCGATATATTAAATTAACCTTATAACGGAATGTCCGTTAATACTAAACCATAATGGTCAATGCATTGAATTTTTTGAAATATTTATAAATACGACAAAACCTAATTTTACTCAAAAATGTCAATAAGAGAAACAAGGGGAATTCCCAATTATTATTAGGTACTGAAATTGCTTGGCTAAAAAATAGGTAAAAAAATAAGCCCTTTTTCACTTGATCCTCACCATCACTTGAACTGGAACCAACTTTAGTCACTCACCCATGAATATGAAATTGACTCAGCTGCAGAAGATCTATTGAAGGAATAAAATTTGAAACAACATCATTAAGTGTAGTTGTTTCACTTCTCTTTGCCGAATCCGCCAAAAGTCTCTAAGTGACAACATCAATTCCCTCTTGAACTTCAAGCCAGCCTCTTCTAAAGGCATAAAAAATAAGATCAACAACCACCTCCAATAGTGGAAGTTCCAAATAGAATTTAAAGAAAGTTTGGGGTAATAAGGAGATATTTGGGTTCAAATATTATTTTTTGGGATTATCGGTCACGAATAATTGGAGTATTAATAATTTCTTTTCATATGAATCTAACAAGCCGATAAATCGAGTAAACAAACTCTGCGGATCGATTTTTATTCTCATTTTTGCGAAATGAACACATTATTATTACTACAAGTTGTTTCATTTCTAGTAATTGATGTTCCAACAAAACCATGTGATATTTTCTCATAAGTCTTTTCTAACTAAAATAATTTTTGAAAAGTTATATTTCTATATTTTAATGTAAAATTTTAATTCTTTTCTTGTGATCCAATTGTTATAGCTTTTCGGATTGTCGTTGTAATAATGAATAGCGGTTATTTTCTTTAAAGGATTAAATTTTTGTTTAATGTAAACTTGACAATGCAATATTATGAATTGATTTTTAAAATTTTGATGCTGAATTTTTATTCTTTTCGATGTTAGTGTCACATTATGTTGTTCACTTTGATGTTTTGAAAATTTATGTGTACATTAGTATTTTATTTGTTTTTTAACTATTTGAATATGATGTTCATTTTTAGAACTTTTATGTTTAACTATTTAATTTAGTGTTTATTTTTAGAATAACTATTAGATATTTAATTTTTTTAAATATTGATGTGAGGGGCTCTTCAAGATCGGCAAAGTTCTCAGAATCAACACTACGAACCCAGCCTCTCTGAGAACATGCAAAAGAAGTCCCCGGGTGTTCCCTGGGAGCAATCTCCGACACTCAAGTTAGAGTTGTTTTATTTTATTCTTTTGCTAGTTTTGAAATTACTTACCTTGCACATGTATTCTGCATCTTTAATTGTTGGTCTCTTCATTGTGTGATCGTGTTGGCCGTGATGCGCTTAATTCTTTAAGATCATGGTCTGGTAGAGAGTGTTCTGGTCACTAGTTCTTCTTCTGTCTCAAGAAAAGTGTTGTGCATGTTTGGCAAACTACTTCATTCTTATAAGGTGTTATTTCAAGTGCTGGACTTCGCTTGACTGGGAAGGTATATACTATAAGCTCTCCAGCCAAGAAGGGGCAGTGAGCAGAGCACGCTAACTTTTATCAAACTGAGCAAAGTGAATATTTGAGCAAGGCTAGGGAGGTGACCATATTATATCTTTAAATCTTGAAAATAAGTTGGATGCAAAGTGAAATATCGCTTATTGAGTGCATAATGTGGAAGGGTGTGCTTGGAGGTTGTGTTCCTATAACTTCTATTCTTGGTTACGAGTGGCCCAAAATATTAGGAAAACTTTGAATTATAAAAGGAGCGGTATAGGTGTTGGCTACAAAACTGTTAGGAAACCCTAGAATCGAAGTTATAAACTGTTAGCTACAAAACTGTTGGCTACAAAACTGTTAGAAGAACTTATCTTCTATGTGCGATGTGGTCATAACGACACAATGATATCATGGAATGAAAAGGTGCTTGTGTCTCATGAGAGGCAAAGTGGAAGAAGGAAACAAGTTCTATGAGGAAAATGATTTCTTATTCGTTAAGCATAGGGAGTCCTAGGGGTAAACGAGGTTGTTATCTTAATATTTCCACATTACTAGTACTATGTGGTGATTGTGTTATCATGATATACTAATAATAATATATTTTTTCCAGTTGTGTTATGTAGTTTTCCCGAGAGCATGGATGTGAATGCATATAGAAGTGGATGCGGGGAGGACAGTGATGATCTTAAGTTAGCCACCTCTTGCATATATCAATGTTTGGTTGATGATGGCGAGGTGGGTGTTGAGGGTTAGAGGCTCGTGGTGTTATGGACTCAAATAAAGTAGTATTGGAGGCTGCCAAAAATATATAGGCTTAGGGTGTTTCATCTGTGGGCGTCGCAAAGCTTGCAATCATGGTCGAGTCGGCTAAGGAGATAATAATTATTTTTTTGAATTTAAGATAGGTCGGTTGCTGGTTTTACTAACAGGGAATGTGTTTTATGTAGGTGGGTGTTTCTATGATATCCGCATCACATCGTGTTGTCGATTATGCGAATAAGGCTGGGTATTTAACAGAAAGGTTTAAGCAACTAGAAATGGAATTGGAAAAGAGGATGAGGGTTCATGAAGAGATGGCAGTGTAACTGGAGTCATTGATCACACCCTGTAAGTAGAAGGAAGATGTTAATTACACATTGTGCACTGAAGTTAAGGGGTTAAATGAGGATTGGTCTGCTCATCCAGATTATCCTCATGTGTTGGTTAATAAGTTATTGAAGACGCAAGAGTTTTATGATATTTTAAGCGATATGTATGCAAGGGTAGATAAGGTTGGATGGTGTGAATCATTGGTCCTTATTCGGGACAGTAATTCAATCTAGATATCGTAAGTTTGGAGGGTAAAAGTGTTCTAGTCGATACATTGGAAAGCTTGAAGTGTGCGGTGGATGAACATGTGGCGAGGATGGTGCAAGAGGGGATTTTAAGCTCTTAGCTTGATCAAAGAATTGGTTAAGATTGATTTGTTACCTTGATCAGAGAGTTATCGCAATACGAGCTATATTTGTACCGGTCTACGGATATTGCTAGGTGGGTTAGTGGTGATATGAAAGTATGCTATGGTTGGGGCAAGGGAGTTTTGGTCGGTTGTTTTATTGGGATACCTCAAACATACCTAGAACACACAAAAATACGTTAACACGTATATCAAAAAACAAAGGATTATCATTTCATACCATATCGATGTCAGTGTCACATTTTGTTGCTCACTTTGATGTTTTGAAATGTTATGTGTATTTTAGTATTTTTTAAACTATTTGAATATGATGTTCGTTTTTAGAACTTTTATGTTTAACTATTTAATTAGATATTTAATTATTTTAATATTGATGTGAGTGGCCTTTCAAGATCAACAAAGTTCCAAGAATCAGCACTGCAAACCCAGCCTCTTCGAGAACATGCAAAAGAAGTCCCCGGAGCAATCTCTGGTGCTCAAGTTAGGGTTGTTATCTTTTATTCTTTTGCTAGTTTTTAAATTACGTACCTTGCACATGCGTTCTGCATCTTCAATTGTAGGTCTCTTCATTGTGTGATCGTGTTAGGCATGATGTGCTCTACTCTTTTAGATCATGGTCTGGTAGAGAGTGGTCACCAGTTCTTCTTCTGTCTCAAGCGAGGTGTTGTGCCTGTATGGCGGACTGCTTCATTCTTTCGAGGTGTTAGTTCAAGTGCTGGACTTCGGTTGACTGGGAAGGTATATACCATAAGCTCTCCAACCAAGAAGGCACAGTGAGCAAAGCAGGCTAACTATTTTTTATCAAATTGAGCAAAGTGAATATTTGAGCAAGGCTCGGGAGGTGAGCATATTATATCTTTACATCTTAAAAATAAGTTGGATGCGAAGTGAATGATGAAGTGTGGAAGGGTGTGCATGGAGGTTGTATTTTCTATAACTTCTAGTGCTAATTACAAGTGGCCCAAAATATTAGGAAAACTTTGAATTATAAAAGCAGCGACATAGGTGTTGGCTACAAAACTGTGTTTAACGGCCTCTTCATATTTTATTTATTACTGTGTCTAATTCAAGAAATGAGTCTTTTCCCTTAAGCCTTCAGCATGCAGAAGGTCTGTTTTAAAGTAGGTGTGTTGGGTGAAGATAGTAACCCTTCGTGTTGTTGTGTTTTTCATAAATATGGTACGTGATGGTAAATATTGCGATAATGTGAATACCTCTAATGAAGTAGTTACATTGAGGGAGCATTATCAGTTTCCAAGTGACTACGATATTAGGATACCTTCCACCAGTGATATGGTGCAAGCCCCCCCCCCCAGGTTTTTTTAGTATTTATGAACATAATTTCTTGTATGGATTAACCTTGTCCATCCTAGATGACATTGTGGGCATGTTTGAGTCTAATGAGGTTGCTTCTATACCTAGTTGCATCCTTAGGGGTGGCCATACTAGTAGATTTTGAGCAAGTGTGATATTAGGCAAAGAATTATTTTACAATGGAATAACTTTTGAAGTATTATCACCTCCGTCAGCTGAATATAGCTTAGTATTGGGTAGACTTCGACGTTGTGGTGTCAAGGTGTTATGTTGTGCAAGAGTGTTCTAATGATTTTGGTGTTTAGGAGGATAAGTTCTTCCATGTGCGATGTGGTCATAATGGCACAATGATATCATTGAATGAAAAGGTGCTTGAGTCTCATGGAGGCAATGTGGAAGAAGGAAACTATTTCTATGAGTAAGATGATTTCTTATTCGCCAAGCATAGGGAGTCCTAGGGGTAAAAGAGGTTGTTATCTTAATATTTACGCATTACTAGTACTATGTGGTGATCGTGTTATCATAATATACTAATAATAAAAAACAATTCTAGTTGTGTTGAGTAGTTTTTCAGCTAGCGGGGATGTGGATGCATCTAGAAGTGGATGCGGGGATAATAGTGATAATTTAAATTAGCCACCTCTTGCATATATCAATGTTTGGTCGATCATGGCGAGGTGGGTGTTGGGCCAGCTAAACATGCAAATAGAGGGTTAGAGGCTCGTGGTGTTAGGGCCTCAAATATAATAGTATTGGTGGCTTCAAAAAATATTGAGGCTTAGGGTGTTGCATCTGTGGGCGTCATGAAGCTTTTGCGAGAGTTCGGGATTAATGTTCACAAGTTTGCTTGCATGGTTGACTCGGCTAAGGAGGTAATAATTGTTCTTTTGAATGTAAGGTAAGTCGATTGCTAATTGTACTAACAGGGAATGTGTTTTATGTAGATGGGTGGTTCTATTATATCCTCATCACAACGTGTTGTCGATTATGCGAATAAGGTTCGGTATTTAACAGAAAGGTTTAAGTAACTAGAAGTGGAGTTGGAAAAGAGGATAAGGGTTCGTGAAGAGATGGTAGTATAATTGGCAAAGGTGATAACACCATGTAAGTAGAAGGAATATGTTAATGACGTATTACACATTGAAATTAAATGTGCTAAATAAGGATTGGCCTGCTCATCCAGGTTATCCTCGTGTGTTGGTTTAGATGTTATTGAAGACGCAAGGGTTTTATGATTTTTTTAGCGATATGTATGCAAGGATAGCTATGGTTGGATGGTGTGAATCATTGGTCTTTTTTATTCTTCCTCTTCTTAAACTTTTCATTGCTTCAATACACGAAAACACATTTCTCAAGCTTTAACTCAGTAACTAATAACGCTGGGGCTTCCAGCTACCAAAAGTTTGCAACATAAACAAGTGTATGTACATAAGTTAAACTATATTGTGATTCATTAACTCCATTGGTTTCTTCTGGTTTTCGCACAGTTGAAGCAATTTAATTTCTAGATTTAGGAAGAGGTTCATCAATCAACTATATAGTTTAAGGAAAAATTACCACAATGAATATGGAAGCAACTCGAAGTACACAAACATATCATTTCTTAACCTTGGGTGATTAATATAAACCATGACTTACTTTGACTCAGCAAACTCTTCAACTAATTACTATAAGCCTACTTGACATTAGTTTTTTTCTTCTTTTCAATTTTAAAGCAAAAATGTACCCAAAGTCGATCTAAAGAAAGCTAATCTATAATGATTCAATCCTCATGTCCCAAAGAATCATTGGATAGACAGTTTCAACAAATATATATAATATATTTATATATATATACACATATATTACATATATATATATCCATGTATATTTTGTTACCTCGAGTTATTACATGAGGTATTTAAAGATGTCAGGTGGAAATTCTCACAACTATACATGTGATCAAATATATTGATTTTGTAATTATGGGATTCATTCCATGAAGACAAAAAATAGACATCGAGTAATAAATTCACTCTCAGTTCAGCATACATACATATCTGGTGTTGATTAAGAAAGGGAGATAGTGAACCTTTTTATTTACATAGCAACATTACTTTAAACTCAAACATAGAAGACCAGGAAAGAAAATGGATAAAAATTGCAAATATCGTTTGGAATAAACATAAATCGCATACTCAGGGAAAAATTTAACCAACTGTGACTCATTTACAACGTGGACAACCAGAGGTTAATAGAAACCATGGAACATTCTAAGAACTGAAAAAGACATCGATGAGACTTAATTCAAAGAATGCAAGGGTGACCAATGAAAATGAGCCATGAAACATAACATATACGTGGGGTTTAACATTTATAGCAGTGCAGTCCCAAAGTAGCAATAAATCTTGTGCACCATCAACAACCCACAATGAATCTTGTGCACCATCAACAACCAAAAATTAACAATAAACATTTAAACATCCCAAAAAGGAAAAACTAACAAATCTATGCTAATTTTTAACATGCAATGGTCTACCGTGAAGATAAAGCATAAAGCAGTACATAAAGGAGAGGGTAAACATGAAAATAGAAGAATCGCATAGTAAAACACATGAACAAGAAATTTTAGCATCAAGAACAACATGCAATTGGATTTGAGTAAATTAAGAATAACATGCAACATGATCTGAGTAAATAAAACCACAAAAAATCATTAAAATATCCCAAACAGCTTAGAACGCATCAAACAACAACCCTCTTAACAAAACCCTAACCTTTAATCTTTGAATTTAACACGAAAACTCTGAAGACACACAATTTATACTAAAAACAAGCAAAGTCTCAGCTCAAAAATTGGTTTGATTTGGTTTAAACACATGAATTGCAGTTTAATTGAAACGAAACAAACAAAACAAGTTTTTTTAGCATTATTAACAATTCATCTACACAAATCTAAGAAAAAATGGTTTAAAACAATAAATTGTTATAAAAACCTTCATTTAATTTAAAAATTAACAAATACCCTAACATTTCAGCCTCATATTTCAACAGCGACGCAAAAGACTTGCGGTTATGAAAAAAATACCCAAATCGAAACTCATAAACAAAGGAAAAAAGGTTTCAAAATAGCATATATGTGAGATCGGGGATAAGGGAGGAATAGATTAGGGTTTCATCTTGTGTGAGAAGAGAGGGGAATGCAATAAATGAGAGGAGGGGAAGAAGAATTGAAGGGATAAATGCATAATATTTGAGAGAAATGGGGAAAATATCAGAGCGTTGGGGAGTGAAATGAAGGTGGAGCATTGACAATTTAAATGAATTTGGAGTGTTGGTTTGATTAATGTGTGGGAATAAAATGGGCCACCGCATTAATAAAGTTGGACACATAGGGTTCCCCCCCCCAACACACCACACATGTCTAAATCAAAACCCATCCACCTCTGACCCTAGCCCATTAACCAGCCCAAATTGTTTTTGATTTTGTTAGCTGGAAGGGGAAAATTGGGAATTATACACAGGGTCAATTGGGCCATTTGAAGAAATATTTAGAGGTTGGTGTTAAAAATAATTTGGGCTCCAGTTTAAGGCGGAATGACCCAATAAGGAAAGTGTCCAATATAAGTTGGGCTCCGATTTCATACTATTTCTTGCAATGATTATTTTGAAACCTAAGGAGGAAGTTAAAAGTGCAGGTCTCGATATAGTTTTGCAAATAAATTTATCAATTCTAACCATAATGTCAGTTAGACGAGGGATATTTAGAAAACTTAATTATCATTCTATACCACAGAAATTTGATTAGGAGATATTACATATAATGGCAAAGTAGCACTTGCTATCTCATATGTTGTAATAGCATTATTAATACATAGTCAAATATGTTAGGAAAAATGCATTTGAAATTTTCACTAGTGTGTTGCTGCTTAACTTTTCCATTTAAAACACGTATAAATATCAATATAATCCATGTAACACTCAATTTAAAACACACAAAATTAACATGATAACATGAAATGTTGCATGACATTTATTTCTAAAAAATGAAAAACCTTAACACCATTTCTTTTCGCAAACAAATCTAACTAATATAACATTGAATGCTCACCTGATACCATATTGTAAACCCCAACTCAAAATGCATAAAATTATTAAAAATAAATAAATGTTTCATATTTAATAAATTGTCAACAATAACCAGAATAAAACACACACAATTATGAAAACTTTCATATTCTTAAATGTGAATCAGATGTAATTCTCATAGTACTGGACAACTATATAATTTATCACAACCGCAATCCAATGAAATAAAAATAACCTTCTAACGGAATGTCCATCTTTTAATACTAAACCATGATGATAAATGCATTGAATTTGTTAAAACCATTACAAATATGACAAAACCTTATTTTACTCAAAAATGAGGATTTTTTCAACAAAAAGAAGGAAAAGAAATTCACAATTATTATTAGGTATCGAAATTGTTTGGCTATAAAATACTTCAAAAAATAAGCCCTTTTTGCTTGATCCTCACCAGCCATCCCTTGAACTGAAACCAACTTTATTCGCCCACCCATGAATATGAACTTGACTCAACTGTACAATATCAAATGAAAGAAGAAAATTTGAAACATCATTAGCAATAGCTGTTTCACTACTCTCTGCCGGATGAGCCAAAAATCTCTAAGTGACAACATAAATTTCATCTTGAGATTCAAGCTAGCCTCTTCCAAAGGCTTAAAATTTTAAGATCAGTAGAGGTTCCAAATAGAATTTATAGAAAGTTTGGGGTAATAAGGAGAGACTTGGGTTCAAATAGTTTTTTTTGGAAGTATTCGGTACAAATAATTGGACAATTAATAATTTCATGCCATGTGAATCTAGCGGATCAAAAAACTCTGTGGATCAATTTTTATTCCCATTTTTACGCAATGAACACATTTTTACTACTAGAAGTTGTTTCATTTTCAGTATTTGATGTTCCAACCAAACCATGTGATATTTTCTCATAATTATTTTGTAACTAAAATAAAAAATTTAAGTTATATTTTGACATTTTAATGTAAAATTTTAATTCCTTTCTTATGATAGAATTGTTATAGCTTTCCAGTTGGTCGTTTTAATAATGAATATCGATTTTTTAATAATGAATATTGCATGAAGCATATGTAACAAATGCAAGAAGCTGGAAGCATATGAGAGAAAGTATATTTGCACATGTTGTGGAAGTTAGAGGGGATCCTCAAGGAGGAGGGTGATCGAAGGAAAGACCTGGTATCTAAATTCCCTAATTGTTGCTATATGGTGTCAACATGCTAGGCAGAGAGGGTGATCCAAGGAAGTCCTTGATATTTATATTTCATATTTTTTGTTGGGTGGTGTCTATGTACTAGGTAGGTATTGAATTATCTTGATGTAACTTTTGTGAATAAAATTATTCTAATATTATTAAATAGTTAAATAAAGGTATTGCTAGTGGCGTTTCTTTACTAAGTGTGTTTGTGCCATGGTGGTGCTGATGGGTCATTTTTATGTAATAGTAAGCCATGTAATGGTTACAGTTTTGGTGGGGGTTACACTGGGTTTAGGGAGTTGCTTTGTATGGGTATGGTATGATTTAGCGAGCGGGATAAATGTCCACTTATATCGTAGCTGGTGTGTTACCAGGAGTATGTGAAGTCGTGGGTATCCATCCCATTTTTCTATGTGGGGCTGAAACTTCCTCACCGAGAAAATTTGTGGGTCAAATGCCTGCTCGTGTCACTTCGAGTAGGGAGGTGTTAAGATGTGTGTGCATCGCATTCATGAGGTATAGGGAGCAGGCCTTATCTAATTGCTTAAATGAGGTGTGTAAATGGATAAGCATGTGACGTGAACATGAGTTTCCATATTATTTATGTTGGAATCTTAAACAAGTTATGAGTTCTATTTCCCGCGGATGAATAAATAGTCAGTCAGTTATAGAGAAACCAATGGAGGCACGACTTTAATGATATTCTCATAAAGGTTCTTTTAATTTAACTATGTAGGTATTTTCTTTTAAAATGCCATATTGTCAAGAATAACCTCAGTTGTAGTTGTATGTAGTTGAAATATACCTGCATGTTTGTGGAATTGTTCATGTGGTGGTGTTTTGTGTATTGCATGTTGTTGGTGAAGCTTTAGTGAATGTGTGTAAGTTGTGAGCTTCCTATTGGGTTCATGGTTTGGCACTACAAGAAACTGGATCTTTTACCTCGGTTCTACTGGACCTTTTACCTCGGTTCTACCAGACCTTTTACCTTGGTTTTTATTCCCAAAAAACCAAGATAAATTTTATCATAGTAAAATGTAGATATTTTTACCTCATTTAATAATCGAGGTAAAAAGTATCTTTCACTTCAATTTTGGATCGATGTCGGCAGGTTTTCTGACGATGTCGATCCAAGAAAGAAGGCCGACTATGGAAGACTTTATCTTGGACTTCGTTTAGGTCGACATCTACATGCATAAGAATTGACTTCGGTCATAGCAAGATGGCAGCTGATAGGAGAGAATAGTTGTGACTTCGTGCAAGCCAATGTCACAGTTAAATAAGAGCGACATTACAGACGCTGTTATGCGACATTGCATGCTCTTTGTACAACTATCAGAGGGATGTTGACGTGGAAGGTTAATGAATACGACGTCGTTTTGAGTGGAAAATGTTGCAAAAAAATTATGCCAGGTTATGCAACATCGGTAAGTTGTTGTCTCTTCACCAGTATGTGCGACGTCGCAGATTAATCGTGGAGATATCGGTTCTCTTACAATATTATAATATTTAATATTTGACGATACATGTTATTTAACATTCCAAAACTCGTGAAATTGTCAAACATCATACCACAATCAATTGTTGTTCAATTAATATGGGAATCAATGACATGTTAAAAACCCCACATAACTTGAACATATATTACCAATACATGTTAAAATATAGTAAAATACATAAATTTAATGTAAAATTGAAACATTTATTGTATTGAACTTCCTTTGTCTACATTGTACGACATTAACATTGTCGGGGGGATTAGGTAAATGACAAATCCATCCATCTACAATTGGAAATCCATTGATAACTCTCTCTTTTCCTATTACAACTAATACACATGAAACAAAATTTATGTCAGAATTGGGCAGTCTCCAAATGATGTACACATAATATAGCCATATGCAGACGACATTAATCTCTAAAGGGAAAAAGTACCCGATGTGCTTAAAAGGACGTCGAATGCAAGAGAGACCAAAATCACAGAGTACGACTGATGAGCGACGTCGGATTTCATAGATATTTCAATCCTTTCCTAACTAATGCGATGTTGGTTAATGTTCGATCCCATGTCATATGGGACGATTAGCTATGACCAATGTTGCACATTCAACTTGTGTTCATTCAAAGATGTAATTATTGTCCAAAATTATCCCTAATCTAAATTTTTTTTTCTCACTCCTTACAAACATGACATTATCTTGGAGACACAAAAAATATACACTATATAACATAATCATCATACTTCAGGATAAAAATTCAATCATTGATCAAGGAGGAAAATAACATATAGAATACATGGTAATAAAATTGCTAATAGAACATGGAATGGATGGAAAATTACCTCAATTAGTTTGAACCCGGATATGCTCCATCCTCGGATACTTGTTGTTTGAGAGAAGAATTTTGATTGAGCTCTTTAGTGGTTGTAATGGTGTGAATGGAAAATGTCGTGTGGAGTTGGGTTTGGGGAAAGTATGTTGGAGATGGGAAATGGGTGTTGGTGCTGAATATTATTAACATGAAAAAGGGATGGGGGGGATTTTGGTTCTAATTTTTGCCTCAAATTTTTGGTTCCCGTTGAAAAATTCAAGTCGACCGACGTTGGTAGGGGGTCTGTTGGAGGTTCGTTATATGCGACATATTTGCCACATATTTGCGACATTGTTCATAAGCGTCACTGTATAATTTTTGAAAAGTGTCATAAAATACTTCCTTCTAAGATTGCAGCCCCTTCCTAAGACATGTTTTTGCTCACATTGGAACAACATTGTCCTGAAAATGTAAATAACAAAATCTTATCTCCAATTTTTCATTTCGATTTCTCTCACTTCTTGGAGGGACCTAAGTTTGTCAGTTGTCCCAAACTCAATTACGATTATCCCGAAAAGAAACTTTGTCATCCATAGTCGAACTTATACTAACCGAGGATAATAAAGAAACTGGTCTTATTCCACATAGACTTTCTGAATGGCCCTTGTATACTTATAAGTAATCATCTACAATTTACTCTAGACCATGTACTAGTCCTTTTTAAAATTTGATGAAAGGTATTAATAAAAAACCAATATTATGAAATTTCATGTGAATCTATGTGGTTGGATATTATTGTTCTCATAACGTTTATCGTAAGGGTATTAATGGAATACTAACAAAAATGATGGAGGATTACCCCGGTTCGCATCCCTCTTAGATAATAAGCATAATATACATATCAAGCATTTGTCCTTATGTGCAGAGTTCTGAAGCATAGTGAACATGTAAGGAAATTTGGGTCATAGTGTAATTTTTGTAATGTTTTGTAATATACTGTCTGTGAAGATTTTGGGCCCGTTACATTGACTTGTGCATGACCAAATCAGAACATCATGGTCGTGAATTGGTGAATTAGATTAGGGTATCTCCAATTTTAGATTTTGACTTCTCCCACTTTGTTGGAGATAACTAAGTGCAAAAATTGAAAAGTACAATGGCAGTCCTCAAAATTGATTCCAATCATCCCGTACGGGAACTTTGCCATCCCAATCAAACATATAATTCCCGAAAGTGAAAGATACTGGCATGATCCCATGGAGACTTCCACAAGATCTTCCGAGTAACCCTTGCATGCTTGTAAGTATCATCTACAATTTACTGTAGACCACGTACTAGCACTTAAAATTGATGGACATAATTTCATTATCATTTTAATTCATAAAAAGCTAGAATGTGTAATTTTGTGTGATTCTATATGGTGGTGTTTATATTCCTAATAATGCTCATCGTATGGGTATTAATGGAATACTAATGAAAATGAGGGACCAATACCCCGGTTCCTTGATGCCAAAATCATAAGAATGTGATTGTGACAATGTGATTAGAAAATTAGATATCTCCAATTTTGTATTTCATCTTCTACCACCTTCTTGGAGGGACCTAGGTGTAAAACCTGAAAAGTTCACCGATTGTGCTAAAATCGATTCCGATCAAATCAGATGTTAATAAAATTCATGGACATTTATAAATTTCAATTAGTAGTATCTAATATACTATTAACTGTTATTAAGGTCCATTATGTTTGTTTTGGTTAAACACAAGACCATTTACAATACTAGTGGGCTGAAATTGTGAGGCCCAATTTCAGGCTAACCGGCGTCGGTCACACGTATTTCAAATGTCACCAAAATAGATTAATATGCAACGCCGCACATGTCAATGTAGAATTCATTAGGGTCAGTTATATTCATTTTGGTCAAACACAGGCCCATTTTCGATCCAAGTGGGCTGAAATGGTGAGTCATACTTTCACGCTAACCGGCATCGGTCATATATCGGTCAAATGTCACCAAAATAGATTGATATACGAGGTCTCACATGCCGATATGGAATTCAAAAGGGTCAGTTAAATTTGTTTAGGTCAAACACATGCCCATTTGCTATGCTAGTGGTCTGAAATGGTGAGGTCCACATTGAACTTAGCCGACGTCTGTCCAATGTCGACTGTTATGCAACGTTGCACCAGCCAAGGAAAAATTCACAACAGTTCATAAAGAATATATATGTATCCCACCTCATAAATCACTTCAAACATTCAAATTTCTCTCAAATTTCAACAATCCCCCCTGCCTATCTTCTAAGAGGTATGGTTTCAAGATTGATTACATTCATTTTTGTATTTTTCCTTAAAATTGTTATGTATATGGTGTGTGAATGTATTCTTATTTTTGTTTTTAAGTTCCTATGGATTAGAGTTCTGGGGTATTCCTTGTTTTCTATTTTGAAGTTCCTATAGATTATGTTCTCCCTCGTTAATGTGGCCAAATTGTTTTGTTTAGAATCCTTCTTTTCTCTGGTTTTATGTTGTGTTTGAATGCGAAGTCACTGGTTGTTTGATCCGCCTTCGTTTGGAGCGATCGTCGTGTGATGTCGCTCATCAATATTTTCTCCTATTATTATTGTATGAAACGTTGCACTCTTGTTGTGTAACCAATCAGTTATACTTAAGGATAAGTGACGTCCCTTAGACATATAGACCATGCCATTATTTTGGAACATGTTAGCGACGTCGCTCATACATGTCGGCATGTATGTGCGATGCATGGCTGATTAAAGAGATTAAATAACCGATTTCTATCGAACCATTTTATACATATCATAATATTTATCATCCTTGACAATATGTATTTCAGGAATCATGGTTCGAGTAGCCATTCCCCAATTGAGGTGATCAGTTTTTTTATTAGATTTAAATTCTTTTTATTTGATTACTTATATTTTAATTTAATTTTTAATAATTTCAATGACAAATGCAGATCCGTAGCGATTCGGATAAGGACTGTCCACTGACTACATTCAGAAATTTCATTCTACACTTTGTCAAAACTCCAACCCAGACAAACTTTGGTTCAGTTCCTATTTTGGTAAGTCATCCCTGTTACACATGTATTTTATTTTCAAATATATTTTTCTCTAGATTACTTTCATATATACTAAATGTGGTTTTATGTTTATAATTTAGTACGTCCCAAGCTAGATCGTGGAAATCCTACCATCGGTCAAGATGCCTGTTGTCTTGAGGTGCAATGGAAAAGAGTATCACATGCACTACTCGGGGAGCAGCAGGCTCAAGAC
>JAULKK010213927.1:0-15729 GCA_032355705.1 Rubia peregrina
TGTTCTGGTACGCTATCACAAAGAAGGCCATAAATTTTAGGAACAAGAAAAACACCATTATTCATCCGGCGCTGCGGTATGTGCACCGTCTCCTCTCCTCTCCTATCTTTTATCTCGTTGAGGCAAAAAATGTCCCCAGCGATGAGATCCAGTTCTTATAGGAGTTGACCAGTGAGGGGACGAGATTTGGCCATTGGGTAGATTTATGGGTTGAGTGGATTCCGGAGGCTTCGAGGAAGGACATCGATGAGATTTCTGCAGGAGGCATGATTACCCTTCTGGCAGACCATTTGGGCGTCGAGTTTCCTGATGGATTGATTAGGCTTGGCCGAGGACTCTTCTACCGCATCACGTTGACCCGGATGGTCAACTTTCATTTGATCAAGACCACCTCTGATTCGTGGGCATTCCAATGGTTGTACGGGCCTGAGAGCGTCTTTTTCATGAAGCTCTCACAGGCTCAGCGTACAAAGCTGGAGTGGGACACACCGGTGGCATATTTGGCAATCGAGCCAGATCGAGAGTTCAACAGAGGTTCCGAGTGGGAGCTTCAGAACCTCCCCATTGATTTTGATGAGGGCGTCATTCCCTTTGCCATGGACCTGCCGCAACAAGACCTGATGTAGCATTAGTCGGCCCAGCCGTCTGCGCACCACCCTGAGCCACAGTCTCTGTACCGCCCTCAGCCAGATCCAATGAAGCTGGACCCGATGCAGGGCAGTCATGGCCACACTCAGCAACCTCTGGAAGCCTCAATTTCTAGCCTGCGCAGTATGATGTACAACCACAGTTTGTACATGTCGCAACACCTATTAGACATGGATGTGGAGATCGACCAGCTCGCATCGGCAGTGTGGGATATGCGAGCACATGCTGGTGACTCCACACGACCTGATCCCGAAGCAGCGCATCGCATAGACAGACACCGGTGCAATGAGGCTTGGATGACCGAGTACCAACATCAGTATGGAGGTGGTAGTTCTTCTTCCCATCAGGATATTGAGTTCTTCTTTCTTGCATACCCCCATACTTTGATTTATCTTGTATTTTCGCCCTGTTTTGTCTACATTGAGGGCAATGTAGGATTCCAGTGTGGGGGAGGGGGTAGCTGTTTTCTTTTCGGATGCTTGGATTTGTTTAGTTTTGGATTTTTTTAAAATTATTTTTAAAAATAGAGTTGAAGACATTGATGGCAGTAGAATGAAGGTCACACCCTTAATCATGATAATAGATAGGATACGTTGAAGAAATAGAGTTGAAGTCCAGAAGAATTAAGAGATTGGTACTACCTGTGCCAACAAGATGGCCTGAGCAACTAGTGTATGGCACATGTCGTATCCTTTTCCATGGACCATGCGTCCCGAAGATCAAGACCTTGACTCTAGTCCTCGCCCCACCTCCATATGCGCATCCACACCATCAGAAGCCAAAGATTTCAACTTCAATCTGTGGTCCGCGTGGATCTGCACAGGTCACACCGCTCAAACAACCAAATGCACATTCCAGTCCAAGGCCCGCAAGGAATTGCACTGGCCGTGCAATCAGATTGGCTGGGAACCACATCCATTCCGCGACCCGTGTGCTTTTGCACGGACCATGTGGCGCGGGCCGTGTGCTATTGCACGACCTGTGCCAATGTGACTGCTAGGATTTCCCTTTGTTTTGGGCTTTTATAAGTCCCATTTCCACCTGCTATATAAGGAGCACTAGTCTGTTAGGGTTTATAGAGCCTTCATAATTGTGGCTTCCATTTCCTAGTACTAAGAGTAGGTAGAGAGAGAAAGAGACTTACTATTCTCTCTTCTTTTATTATTTCCTAGTTTATGCCTATGGAATTGAATCCGATTCTTGAATTGGGTTAAATGTCCTTGGAGTAGTGTAGTTACTTGGGGATTTAATTTTTATTCATGACTAGGTAATAATTTTGTGAGATTCTAGATACTCTTATCTTTTATGTTTATGAATATTCACGTTTGATTTGCGCCTATTATTATTTAGAGATATATGTTATATAAATTCTATGATGCAACGTAGTTTCATATGTACCATGTATTGTGCTAGGCTTATTTTCTCCTTGGGAGGGTCGGGTTAGGCATATTGTAGGTTCGTGAGTGCCGACTTTGTGAGTGTATGTTTATATGATCGGGAGTACCATTCCGATTGTTATAGCTTAACTTGATTGGATCGAACCCCGATAGATTTGGAATGATAGTTTTAGCAACTAGGGTTGTCGTGTAGCGACCATTGTCGTTTCAACCCTAGAGTCATTGTGAGACGCTGATTCCTTTGCCTCTTTATGCCTAGGGAGAAGTGTCCATAGTGTAGAGCCCGAGATGTATTTCCTTAAGGGGGAAGATGACCGTTGTCCAAATATTTAATCGCCAACACACTTTCTGTAATTACAGAGGCGGTGTTGATAGGATAAAATGGGCTTAGGTACCTTTTTGTGACAGACATTGGGAAATTCCGACTATCACCCACACTATGTGACATAAACATATGATAGGTTTATATGTGATAGAATCTAAGATCAAAGTTCTTTACCGGTCATGTTATGCAAATATCCTCAAAGCAAGTTTAATAGAGTTTGTTCTCTTATTTTGCAAGATTAGTAGTTTGTAAAAAAATCCCCCCAGAACTCATGTTTATAGCACTAGCTATTCCCGACAGACAATCAGAGTGATGAGCAATTGTGAGTTGTGTTTAGTTTATTTCAAATTATAGCATCTCTATGGACGACCCCAGGCTTCCCACTAGTTACTCTCTAAAAGTTGGTAGTTAGCACAATAGCAACATATAAATTCTATATTTGATCTCCCAGCGCTCTGCGTGTTAGTAACTGCTCTCCCATGAAAAGGTTGGTGTTATTAATGACCCCGCGGAGTGCGGATCATTTTTCGAGGGTATATGAGAGGTGAATGTGTCTCTGTGAGGGGTGTGTGAGACCAGTTGGAAATGTGATGAACCATGTATTGCAGTCTTTAATGTCTTTGTGATATGGTCACGGGTCAGCAAACGAGCCGTGGATGTGGGGATTGGTTATGCATTTCTCCTTTCAGTATGTCATGAATGCTTGGATGCACATAGAAGTTATTTCGTGGTTATGCATTTCTCCTTTCAGTATGTCGTGTCTTGCGTTTATTGTATGTGGTTGTTCATTTTATGTGCAAACCTATTCATGTATTTTTGGGCCCCTCCCTAGAATTGATTACCCCTCCTTATCATGAGGAGTGAAGGTCAATGATATGGATTCAATTTCTAGAACAATAATGACCTTGAGCCATCGAAAGGATTCAGGGAAGAATCTCCTGGATTGTATTCAAGGGGAGAATCTCCAATGATAAAGCATGTATATGAAGTTGGGAACTAAAAGTGATATTTTTATTACTTATCTTGGTTCTTGCATCCAGCTACCGTTTATAGGGTTAGTTTTCCTATATTCCCAGTTGTTCGTGTCCACGACTATCTTAGGATACAATCCCTAGCTTATGGCTTATGCGATATGTTATATGAAGTCACCTCTAGCGAGGTTTGCGATCTTTACGATGTTGTTAGAAGCTAGCTCTTGTGAGATGTTCCATTAGTTTACTACGTTTGGTGTTTCACACTCCAACTTTCCTCAGTACTTAACTATCCGATATCATAAGCCGGAGGACAGAGAGTGTGAAGGTGAGATGTACATAGTCTTTCACAAATTTATATATTCTGACCCGATGCAGATAACTTGATGTAGCCCAACGTATTGGATATCTGTCAAGATTGAATAATTTGGTAATTGCGCTGCTTCCGTTAGTATTTCTTATAAAATACTTTGGCTTCTCCCACGTGTGATATAGGTGAGATTTATTTTTCAAATATTGTGAGTTGTGATATCTAAAGTTATCTTCTTGAGATCTATTACTGCCGCTCTATGTATTTTCATTCTTCTTCCTGTATGGCTCCGTTAAAGATATATATATTTATGTGCCATCTAATTTTATCCCTCAGACCAAGGTTAAGATTGAGGGTGCAATATTTCCTCAGGCTATGGGCCGAGGGAGGAAACGTGACCTTCAGGCAAGTGCTGATTCTTCTTCCGATAATGATGGAGAAATTTTGAAGGTGTCACCTACTTCGTACTAGAGATGAATTAGACTCGATGAATGGATGACTTGTCACATTAATGTGTTCGCCCGTTATGTCATGGTATGCCCTCGCAGTATGATTGTGTATTTTTTTTGTGCTTGTGCTTTATTTTATGATGTTGATTCTAGTTTGCAAGTTTCTACTTATTCTTCAGATTTGGAAAGTCGTTTAAAATAGATGGAACCTATTGTTCAGGAGTTTAACAGAATAAAGGTCCAATTAGATTGTGCTTGTGAACATCTCCATTTTTCCAAGGAAGAGGTTTTACGCCAGTAACATGAGAGTGGGCATTTGAAGCAAGCAAGGTGTCCTTCTAATAGTTAAGCTTGGGTTTAGTCTAAGGGTCTTACAGTTTAAGGGATTTTGTGAGTTCGTTTCTAAGATCGGAGATACCGCTTGTGACCTCGGGTGGAATTTGTGTTATGAGTCTATACGGTCTTCTAACCCCAGTCGTGTACGCAATGTTCCGGTCATGTTCGATTCAGGACGAGGCTTAATCTAGATCAGGAATGAGGTTAACTAACTGTATCAGGATATGGTAGATGATATATATTTCTCTTTTCCTCTCTTGGATTTCTTGGAAGGAGATCCGTAAATTCTCAGCGTGGAGGAACTACGTACCTGTACTGTGGATGCATGAAAACCTGACATTTTTGTGGATGTGACTATCATCGGGGACAATAGGAATTCACCCTCAAATGATCAAGTTCATGAATGATGATATATCTATAATATGGATAATAGTCAAACTGTTGCTGTCTAGATTCTTGTTGTGTCTTCCACATATGCGTTATTACTACTTTCCTTGTTGTTTTTCCTTTTCTTTTTAGGTTCTTGTCCTATGTGGCAAGAGTAGATGTTCTTCAGCTATTGATATTGAATTCCTCTATGGATGTCCTACTCTTGAGATCTATTTGAGAAAATACGTGCCGACCAATCTATGATATTTCACATTAGAGATATAGTGTATAAGCGACTCTCTACATTCTATATTTGTGAGTTGTTTCATTGTTGAGTTTGTTTCTATCAGGGAACTTGATACTGATCGAGCCTAGATGGATTGTTCTTTTCACTGTGGCAGCTTGGTTACAACAAAATGTGATAGCCTAGATGAACTTGTCAAAATGTATAAGTTGAGTAGAATCATGTATCTTGCACAAAAATGGAGATGTTGGTATGCCGTGTAGGGGGTTATTTGAGAGGTGTTCAGACCCAATGTTTAGAACTTGCATCATCGTGGGACTAAAGAAGAAATTCCTATGAGGCTTGTACTACTAGGTTGGAGAGTGATTACCATGGATTGAGGCATGCATCTTGCATCAAGTAGGATGAAATGTGAAAACTGCGTGATCGAGAATGAGAATGGAAGCGGGTTCTGTCTTCCAGTGTGGCTGAGTTACTGCATAAAAGCAGGATATTAGACAACCGGTTCATGTGAAGAGGCTTGTGGAAGAAAATGATGCTTTGTGGTGGAGGGTGGCTCAATATCAAAAGATCATGGCATTTATGAGATGTCAACTTGATCTAGATGAATATGGATAGGTTGGTGTCGTTTGAATAAAAGAGAACATCTTTCTTATGGGGATATGGAGTACTTGCTTGGGCAATGCAAGGATAAAAGCTAGTTGTACTGATAAAGAAAATGTACCTTAGAGGATTTTCACTACTTGTGTGTATCTTGTTTTTGTGTTATTAGGTGTTTGAGATATTGATCTTTCCTTTGTTGTCACTTTGTATGGTTGTTCCTTGTGAGGAAACCTCCCTTGTTGGTGGTTATTCTGCACAAGTGAAAGATAAGGGTGTAGACCCTATTTTTTGCGAAGCAGTATGTGATTTCCTTCTTAAGTCGTAAAGTGGGACGATGCCATTATTTTTCAATGTCGCATATGATTTTTTGCCTAAGTCGCGGGGTGGGGCTGTACCCTTTTATGAAGCCGCAGGTGATTTTCCTGCTTAAGTTGTGGAGTGAGACTTTGCCCATATTTTGCAAAGCTGCGGGTGATTTTCCTTCTTAAGTCACAGGGTGGGGCTGTGTCCGTAATTTTCGAAGGCGCGAGTGATTTTACTGCTTAAGTCGTGAGGTGGGGCTGTGCTCGTATTTTGCAAAGTTGTATGTGATTTTCCTGCTTAAGTTACGAGGTGGGTATGTACACAATGTTTTTCCTTTGGAAAGATGGTTTTTCATTTATGTATATACAACCATGATCATTTTGTGTTGTGAGCCTTTTTAGGTACTCTTGATCAACGATAATATCAAGACCTCTTTACAATACATCCATTTAGGAACCCTAGGTCTACACTTTGTATTTCTTAAGGTTGATTATGTGCCACATATTGGGGGAAATGTGAATCATCCATTAAGTCAAAAGAGCATCTGTTAGACTTGTGTATCGCTATAAACTTGCATGGTCCCTCCCATGTTGGGTAAAGTTTAACTGTGTTTTTGGCCAAGATGGCTACGTTTCTCCTTAGGACTAGGACTCCTACTTTGAAGGTTACCGCTCGAACCTTGTGATTGTATGACTTTTCCATCTGTTGCTTGTATATAACTTCTCTAATTTTTGCAATTTGGCAGCGGTCCTCCAAGATATCTAAGTTTGCCCTCATATTGTCGACTTTCAGCTTCATTGTATGCTACTGCTCTTGGTTTGGGGATACTTATTTTTACTGGTATGACTACATCGTGGCCATAACTAAGATTGAATGGTGTCTCCAATGTGGGTGTTCTTGGTGCCGTCCTAAATTCCAATAACACCGTAGGAAAATTTTAACCTAGACTGTTTGCTTTCTTTTCAGCCATTTATGGATTCCTTGGATGACGGTCTGGTTGGTGACCTCTACTTGACCGTTAGTTTGATGGTGTGCGCTAGAGGTGAACTTATGGAGTATGCTTAGATCGCTACACTATTCATTGAATGATCCACTTGAGAACTGTGTACCATTGTTTGAAAAATTGTCTTAGGAATGCCAAAGCGACATACTATGTCTTGCCAAACAAATGATATAGCTTCTTTGGCTTTATTCATGTTGAGCAGTTTTGCCTCTACCCACTTAGTAAAGTAGTCGATTGCGACTACGAGGAACTTTGTACTGCTTGATCCTGGTGGGAATGGTCCCATATTGTCTTATCCCCAATTGTTGAATGACTATGCATTGTACACCCCTGTCATCTCAGATTGGGTTCCGCTGAATTGTCACATTTTTCTAACAGTTGATGCATTTTTTGGACAAATGTGTGCACATTGTTGAACATCACTGATCAATAATATCCCGATCTAAGTATTTTCTTTGCTAGTGTTCTTGCTATTTGGTGTGAATCGTGCCAACCTTCATGCATATCCCTAATGATCGATGCTACTTTGCAAGGTACGAAAAACTATAGCCATGGTGTAAGGTAACCATTCTTGTACAAGATATTATTGGAGTAGTTGTATAAAACTGCTTTGAGCTCTATATTTCGTTCTTTTATCCTATCCTGGGGTAAATGGTTATTCTAAAGAAATTGTATGATAGTATTTATCCTTCCTTTGTCACTCTCTGAAAAATGTACTACTGTTGTAGATGTCGCGATGAAATTTGAGATCAATTCGTCCAAGACATCCTTTTCATTCTAAAGTGAGTTGAAGCCTGAAGTTGCTAACTTGCTGAGTGCATCCATCCTTTTGTTTTCTGAGCGAGGTATGTGCGATATGATGAAGTATTTAAACTTGAGGATGAGCTCTTTTGTCCTATTCAGATACTTGATCAACTTCGTTTCCTTTACTTTGTAATCACCGAGTACCTACTAGGCGGAAATATGTGAATCACGGTGGATGCAAATGTGTTGTATATTTATTATTGAGGCTAGATCAAGTCCCTCTATGAGTGCTTCATACTGTGATTCATTGTTTGTTAAAGGAACTAGAATCACAGTGTATTTTTGTTCATCTCCTTTTGGGATGATTAGTAGGATCCCTGCTCCACACCCTTCTTTGGATGATGCTTCATCAATGAACAAGGTCCACACACTTTGAGTTACTTTATGTATTCCTTTTTGACCGATTGGCTTGTGTTTTTTCTGCCAATTCTTGATGTATCTCATCGACCATGTCTGCTAGATTTTTTTAGGGGTTATGCCTTATTTAACGTCCCTGGGCTCAATGCAATTTTTTGTTCTCTCAACTCGATGACCTATTTTTTCAAATGACCCGATGCTTTCAACTTGTGGAAAATCTGTTTGATTTGTTGGTCTGTGTAGACTACAATCTCGTGGGCATGAAAGTAAGCTCAATGTCTTCTGGTGTAGTAGATTAGGGCCAAGATGAGTTTCTCTTTGGATGAGTAATTGTTTTCTGATCCTTGATGGCTTCTGCTGACGTAATATAATGGTATTCGACAATTGGGTCCTGTCTTAATTACCAAGAGAAAACTCACAAAATGCATTGAAAATGCCAAGTATAAGTACAAAGTTTCACTACCTTGGGTGCTGATAACAATTATAAGAATTGTAGTTCAACTTAAGGTTGTCATAAGCTTGTTGGCAGTCCTCCATCCAAGAAAATTTGGATGCTTTCCTCAGTACGTCAAAGAATGGCATATGCTTTTCTACTGCTTTTGAAATGAAGCGGATGGGCGCGCAGCTTGAGAGGCTATGAGTATTTGATTTTCTTTGATGGTTTGAAAGGGTGGTAGTAACTGGATCACTTGAATTTTTTCTTGACTAGCTTTGATTCCAGTTGAGGAAATTTTGAACCCCATGAATTTTTATGCTCCTACAACGATGGTACATTTCTTGAGGTTAAGTTTCATTCTGAAACCATTCTATGTTAGTAGTGTCTATTCTAGATCCTTTGGGAATTCCTAGAGGATTTTTCTCTTAATAACCATATCACCCACATATATTTCTATGTTGTGCCCGACTTGGTGTGAAATGCCTTATCAACTATTCACTGATACGTAGCTCTTGTGGTTTTCAAATCAAATGGCATTTTGTCATAGCAGAAGCTCTGAAGCTAGTGATGAAGGTTGTTTTTTTCCGCATCCTCTGGACTCATTTTGATTTGGTGGTATCTTTTGTATCTATTTGAGAAGGCCAAAACATCATATCCTGAAGTAGAAGCGACTAATTAGTCCATCTTAGGAAGAGGGTAGTAGTCTTTCACACAGTGTTTGTTGAGATCAGTGTAATTGATACACATCCGCCATCCAGTATCTGCCTTTCTCACTATAACGTGGTTAGCAAGCCATGTGGTGTATACTACTTCTCTCTGTATTCCTGCCTTTACCAAGGTAGAGACCTTGGCTTCTATGGCTTTCAGTGAATCGAGTGTGAAGATTCTCTGCATCTTCCTGACTGGCTTGACTGCCGGGCCTATGTTTAGGTAATCTGTAAATATGGATGGGTCGATACCTCCCATTTCTTGTATGGACCAAGCGAACGAGGTATTGTATTTTTCCAAGAGTATTATTACCTCTGATTGATCACTTCCGACAGTTTTCACCCAATTTTAACTTCCATGGGTCTGTCAAAGTCATTGATAAAAAAAAATATGTTTCTTCTCCTAGTTCTATCTGTTTGACCTGGTCTATTGTAGGTTCTCCCCTGTTGATGGAATGGACCATAGGCTGTGGCTCTCTTCTTGTGGTGGATCTCATGGTTATGAGCATGCATTCTCTTGCTACCTTTAAGTCTCCTTGGACCCTCGTCATCTTTGCTTTAGTTGGGATTTTCTTAACTAGATGGTAAGAAAACCAAATGAATTGGGTTGCATTCATCCATGGTTTTCATATGATCGAATTTAATGGGCTATGTGCCTCTATTACCACGAATTTGCATTAAACTGTGTTTTTTTTGTCTTCCTGTCTAATTTTTGTGGGTTGTCTAAAGTTATCAAATGGCCACTTGGATTTCCCTGTGAAGCCAACTATTGGAGCCTCTAGTCTACTGAGATCCAGTTTCGATCCCTAGTTTGTCGAAGCAGTCTACGAACAGTATTTCTATTGCTTATCCATCATCTACAAAGACCTACATACCTGTGAGTTACATATTCTCATTATAATGACCATAGGATTGTGGTGGGGTGAGGTGATAGAGACTTCATCTTTTTCGCTGATTGTAGTTTCTTCGCTAGGTTATTTTTTTCCTAAGGACTCTTGTGGTGGTGAGGATCTCACGTGTGCCTTCCACACGTTGATAGACATCGTACTTATCAACCAGTGGATTACGAAATGACATTCTCTAGAACGGAGTACCAATGTTGTCTCCTAAATCTGTGGCTACTGTCAACTTTGGTTTTAATATAGCCTGGTTCTTGGCCTCCGGTAGGGTCTTGTCGCTGCCATAGGATTTAGATCCTCCTGATTGGGTTTCTTCCATTCTATATTGAGCGAGCCATCCTTTTTACAGTAGTTCTTTTGTCAGTCTCCTTAAATCATTGCTACTGTTTGTTTCATGCTCGTGACATTTCTAGAAGTCACAATAATAATCCTTAGACCTCTTCTCTGTTGGTTCTCACATATGGCTAGGGCCTGTGAATGGATCCCTGTGGTTTTTCCAGATTTCTCCCTGGGATTTGGTTACCTGATATTCGGTGAAGGGCAATTGGTCCACTATTGGTTCTTCCCCCTTGTGCTTATGCCCGCCAATCTTTTTTTGTCTTCTTCTCTTCTTTATGGGCTTTCTCCGGTTATTTCTCTCTCTCTCTCTCTCAATTTGCAACTTCTTATTGTTGGCTTCCTTCGTTCTGATGAATTTTCCCCCTACCTTTTGGAGGTCTCTTGTATTATCCGACATATTTGGTGTGAGTTTATTTTAAAACTTCTAGTATCACATGGCATTCATAAATGCACCTAATGACTTTGGGTGTGTGAGGTCCTTGACCTCGAGGCTTTTGATAACATAGCAATCATGGTACTTAGTAATGCTCTCGCCACTTCATTGTGAGATGTTCATCAGGTCCACGAATGTCTTTGTGAACTTCTGTTTTTTGTAGCATCTTCCCATGATTTGGCCCACTAGCTGGCTCCATCTTTGTATACTTCTACTGGGTAGGCTTTCATACCATACTATCGATGTTCATTCTAGAAAAATTAGAATCCCTTACAAATAAATTGGATAGGCACGTCTCATAACCTTATGCTCTTCCTATAAGAGTGCATGAATAATTTTGGGTCACTTGTCTCATCATATGCCTGGAGATGTGCTGGTAGCTTAAATACTTTTGACATTATGAAATTTTGTAAGCTTTCTGTTAGCAGTGAATGCTCAACTATGTCATTGACATCGTATTCCACGCCATCATTAATGCTCTTGTTTGTTTTATTTTTTATTCCTTGACTGGTCTTGTCATGATCCTTTTTGTTCATGGTGGAATTGGAAAATTTCTTGTGGAGTTGTTCCCTGCTAGCTTCTAAAGAATCTACGAAGGCTCTATTTTCTTTGTCGATGTGTGGTGAGGATTCCTGTTCATCATCTGATTCTTGGACGTTCTCTGCGTTCGCTGGAGGGGTTGTCTTTGGTGGAGGTAAATGTGGTGGTGGTGTTGGCCCCACTGCTTCTCTATGTATGCTAGCCTAACTCCTAGTCTTCATGTTCTAGGGAAAAAAATTAACCTTATATTTAGGTCCCCAAAGATGGTGCCAGTGATGTGGTTAGAATTCCCAGAATGATAATGACCTTGAGCCACCAAAATATTCCTGCAAGACTATCCGATGATAAAGTCAGTATATGAAGTTGGATGCTAAAAGTGATATTGTTGTTACTTACCTTGTTTCTTTAATCCGGCTACATTTATAGGGTAAGTTTCCCTATATTCCCGGTTGTTCATTTCCACGTTCGTGCCAAATTATCTGTTATTGTGAGTCACGATCCATAGCTTGTGGTTGCTGCGATATGTTATACAAAGTCACCTATAGTGAGGCCTGTGATTTTTGGGATGTTGTTTGAAGCTAGCTCTCGCGAGGTGTTCCCCTAGTTTACTATGTATTGTGCTTTGCACTCCTGCTTTGCTGTGTACTTACCTATCTTATACCAGTCAATTCTAGACTAGTATGCAATATTAATATTGGATTTTTGGTTTCTTTTCATTGGTAAGTGTAGATCCTTTAGGTGTTCCATATTCATATGCATTTAGTCTACGGTTGGTCAAGGCCTCGAGAAGACAAATTGTTTCTTATGATTGACATTTTTTCAGTAAATCCAAGGAAGTTATTATTGCTGTTGGTTTTTTAATGAATCATTTTGTATTTTCAGGTCGTTGTTTGTGTTTGAAGAATCAGAAGTGGAGAAATATAGCCAGAAAGGCCTGTCTCTTAGAGGCTGGTAATAAGCTTATTGACGATGTCTCACCTACCAAATACTAGTATAGGTTTAGCGAAACATTATATGTTAGACTAGCCTACCACTTGGGTATGATAGTGGAAGAATCTGCTGTAGTCCTTTTTTAAAAATAATCTCTATTGGATTCCTGATTGAATAAAATATCCTTCAGTTTTAAAACAATTATATGTAGATAAATTGTACCAAGCTCATTGCCGAATGTGGAACAAATGATATCATATTACCTATACATTTTGTGTAGTTGCGATGCCGTATTGGTGGGTTGGTATGTTCGTTTTGATTCATCAAACTAGAGATAGTCTCTATATTGCATGATCGCATAATTACCAAAGCAATGCGAAGCTAGTAGGTATTGGGTGTTAGGTACCAATGCGTATGAGGCCTAAACAGTAGACCTAGTCCATTCTCAAACAACTTGATAAAACTTGTAAAGTTATCCTTCTAGGGAACAACGAAGATGAAGAGAGAATCATGCAGCACATGACTGCCACATGAGCCACGACCAAGAGATCATGGCCAACACTATATGATAGGAGGATTGCCATGTAGCCACCACAATGGCCACAATCATCACGATACTCATGTCAAATGTTACTCCGGTAATTACGCCTTGAAAGGGCCTATAAATACAGAAGAACTCTATATAACGAGGTAAGCAACAAATAGAGATCACATATATTATATTCAAATAGAGAAAAACACTAATGTAGGTATCAGAGTCTTTACTCTGGATCCATTTGGAGACTTTGGCCTCAGGATGTAGAGAGGTGTTTGTAGGCGTGGACCTTTGATCACAATAATTATTTGGAAGGAAATTACCACATCATTGATTATGTTTGTAGGGAAAAACCGTTCTTTTTAAGTTATGATAGTGTTCACCGGGAATGCGACAAGAGGGACGGTGGACTCATCTCTGCCCTACTCTCTGTCGCATGGAAGAGAACTCATAGGAAATTACAGGAGACCCTTTGTAGATCGGGTTGAGAGAGAAGCACAATCCTCACCTCAAGACAAAGAAAAACAAGCTTTCACTTTGTTCGTTGAATCCAACAAGGAAAATATCTACGTATAATTCATCAATGCAATAGAGGAGAAATCGAAGAATCAATAAAGACCCAAGGAACCACAGCTTCGAAGTCCTCAAGAGAAGAAGCAGCATGGGTACAACGAAGAGACCTGGAATTTCATAGCAGAAGAAGAGATTGAGCGTTCCTCCTTGGTGGACGAAATGCAGAACTTAGCAATGCCAAAGAACTTCAAGCTTTCCAACCAATTGCATATCTATGACTGAACGACAGACCTATGGAATTCTAGCATTCTTATAGGACCATCATGCGGTTTTGTGACACACCCATCCAGCTCGTACATAAGGTATTACACATCGTCCTGGTAGTGTCATAAATCACATAGTAGGATAGCCTACCCAAGATAAGCACCTAGACTTGTGTATGGTTTGTATTTCTCATTCATGTATGATTTATGAAATGACATAATTTATGATGCATCCATAATTCTATGCATAGTATAATATCGTGCTAGGATAAAATGCTATCTTGGGAGTCTTAGATTAGGTCTATTGTAGGCTCGAGAGTATCGGGGAGATGAGTGCATCCATGCTACCTTAAAAGTAACGACCTGATCGTTAGACACTAATTCTAATTGGCTAGTTGTTTGAGTGATTGAATTTTAGGACCTCTAGATTGATTCCTAATGAGGGAAAACCCTGGGCTTACCCCAATATATAAGCATGCTAGTTTGTAGCGACTAGGGTCGTGGAAACCCTAGAGATGCCAATTCCCTCTAGGATTAGGGTCGGTGTCCATAGTGGAGTGCTTCAGACGTATTTTCCTCGCTCTTGTATCTAATGGTTGCGACCTATGCAAGGTTGAAATATTTTAAGTGGGGGCGCATTAGCATCAGGAGTTAGATAACGGGGAATGAATTGTGGTATCGTAATGGATCAGTGCGCATTCCCTAATTACGGAGGTAATGAGATTGTTCTTGAATGGAGATGAACTTTGTGTTACAGACATTGAGATTCTTAGCCATATCCACATTATGCGACATAGGCATTTGAATAGGTTTATATGGTTTTATGTAGTAGAATCTAGGATCAAAGTCATTAATCGGTCATGTTACACAAATACCCCTAAGACTAGTTAATCATAGTTTAAATATCTTTGTTCGCATGCTCAGTAGTTTATTAGACACAATCACCCCCCAATTACCTGTTTAAAGCACTAGCTATTTTCTACACACAATCAGAGTGACGCCCAATTTTGTGTTGTGTAAACCTAACTTTTGAATTCTAGTGTCTATGTGGACGACCCCAAACTTGCCACTAGCTACTTTGTTGTAGTTAGTAGTGAGTACGGGAGCAACAATTACAAATTTCTATCTTTGAAACGCATCCTGCGTGTTAAGCTCTCCCACAAGGTTTTGAACGACCGTACGGATCCGAGTCAATCCCTAACTTGCCACTAGCTACTTTATTGTAGTTAGCAGTGAGTACGGGAGAAACAACATAAATTCTCTATCTTTGATTGTAGCATCCCGTGGGTTAATTTTCCCACGAGGTAATGACCCTGTGGGGTACGGTTCATAGTGCAAGAATGATATGTGCCAGTCAAGGATTATTAAGTGTTCATAAGTAGTTACACTGTAGACTGTTTTTGAAAGCTTGAAGTTTAGCTACATTTTGCTGTTTACATTTTGCATGAGCTAACTGGATTCTTGATCTATCAGGGGTCGGGCTGAGGGGGAGTTTAAGGTTGAGGTGGGAGTTATTGGTCAGGTAAGCCACAAGAACCATATTAGATTGCTTGGGTATTACGTCTATGGAGCTCATCGGTGAGGGAAACTTATATATAAGATTGTATATTGTGATATTATTTTATGTTTCATTCCATCATTGCCTTTCCTTGTTACATGATGCTTGTGTATTGATGAATATGTTTCCACCGATAAAAGCCTCTCTTCGTGATCCCTTGAATCGCGTCCAACCTACAAGACAATGCCCCCGGTGTTCGGGGGTAAACACTCCGATGCTTAAGTTAGTATAAGCCTTGTGTTGGGAGTATTTTTGAATGGAATAAAGGTTTACCAGGCCTGTGTATTTATAGGGGAGGAAAACCCGATCTTGAATGAGATTTGAACTCCTTTCCTTATTTGATATGCATACTAACTCGAGTATAATTGGTATACACGAGCTAGTTTCCTTGTAGGAATCAATAATATCCTTAATTAGGATTGGATCACGCGTCCCTTTATGGGCCTCAAGTTGGACT
>JAULKK010214036.1:0-15727 GCA_032355705.1 Rubia peregrina
TTGTTAACCGTCCCGATCGACCATGCATCTAATTAGTTCACCAAAGTGGACCAAAAGGTTGCTGGTAGAGAGAGAGTAGGTCGCGAACTAGGATTAATTTTTTTGTTTCTAAAATCCATCGATAGGATGGCTATTTCCTTGGCCTTTGTAGGCCTAGGGATAGTTCGTTCATGGTGTTTTTCCCAATACTTAATCGCACGGGGGAGAATCAAACATGCAAAATGTGCCATAGTCGTTGTTGCACTACCCTAGTCGCAGAGGTGGGGGTGATGGAAGATTTTATACGCGCATCTTTATGTGACCAATAGGGGTAAGTTTTGACCATTGACAACGCCACACGACACAAACACTAGAATAGGTTTAAGTTCTAGTATTTTATGAAATCGATAATGAAAATAACATTGACCATGTTACGCAAATATTCCCCGAGTGCTTGTTTATATAATTTATTATGTTAATTGCATGCTAGTAGTTGTTAGTAAAAAAGTCTCCCCAATGGTTATTTTCACAACACTCTTTATTCCCAACACATGGTCAGAATGATAACCCAACCACGGTTGTGTTTAGTAAATTACTAGATTCCTAACATCTTTGTGGACGACCTCGGTACTAACCGCTATCTACCATTCCTGGTAGTATAGTAGTAGGAACGTGAGCAACAAACAAATTATTTTCTTTGACTTACGTTCCCCTCTCGGCTTAGTAGATATCTAGTGAAAAAGGTGTTCTATTAGCAACGTTGAGAGTGGGAGGGTCAAATTTTGGCGGTGCTACCGGGGATGTTAGTTTAATGGTCTAGTATTTAACTTGCAAAACATGTTAGTTGAGTAAGTAGTGTTATCTTTATTTTTTTCATTTTTGTTTGTTTTTGAAGAAAAATGTGGGGAGGAAGTATTCGGAAAATGAAACTTGGTAGGGTTTTTCAGTTTGACCATCCTATAGAGGCTTGCTCCTGGTTGAGTGAATATGTAAAAGAAATGAAGCTTACCATATTGCAAGACCTACGGGGAGGAGCATGGAATTCATACCTTGACTCACCCTATTTAGTCAATGGACACATTCCCAGGTCCGCTTGTGACGAAATACTTGGAGCTTTAGCAAACCTTGGTAAAGTAAGTGATTCAATCCAAAACCAAGTACTTGTTTGCATAAGGACTTTGGTAATCAACTCTCCTTGGGTGTTGAGAAAGGCAAGTGGCTGAATTGATAGGGAAAGTGAGCACATTGGTGGGAAAGATGAAGATGTTTGATGAGGAGGCTCCGCCACCTCCCCCTTTGGATGAAATAAGAAATGAGCCAAAAAAGGAGCACAACCAGGAACCATCCACGATTCTCATCCATTGTGAGGTTAGAACTCCCCTTTTTGATATTGTCAACTATTGTGGTGATAATGCGGTGGAGTTCAACATGCATGAAAATGGGAATTGTGTTTTTGATGAGTTTTCTCCCACTATGAATGATGATCTTGAGGTCTTGGTTGGATGGTAATCATGTTGATACTAGGAACACTAGTCCAGTGGATAATGTGTGGGAAGTTGATCCCCAAATTGACATTCACATAGAAACCTTACGAGAGAGCTTAGATTGCCTATTGTTGCCTGAGACAAAGCCTTCAATAGAAGAACCACCCATAGTCGAACTTAAGCCTTCACCCGAAGACTTGAAGTATGCGTTCGTAGGCAAGGGTGAGAAATTACTTGTGATTATTTCTGGCAAGCTCACTAGTGACCAAGAGGGTAGGCTGCTCAAGGTGATTAAGAAATTTAAGAGACCTATAGGATGGACTTTGGCCGATATACCTCAAAGGAAGTTAAACCTACCAATGATGGATGTAGTTAAAGGAAATATCATTAAACTACTTAAGGTGGTGTTGATATATACTATATCCGATAGTAACTTGGCGAGTCCCAGTCAAGTGGTGCAAAAAAAGAGTGGGATGACCGTGGTAGAAAATAGGGATGGGGATTTGGTTTCTACCCATATTCAAAATAGGTGAAGAGTTTTGCATTGATTATCGCCGCTTAAATGCTGTCACTCGCAAGGATAATTTTCTCTTACCTTTCATTGACCAAATGCTTAAAATGTTAGCCGGTCCCTCACACTACTTCTTTCTCGATGGCTATTTGGGATACTTCCTAATAGCCATCGATCCAAAAGATCAAGAGAAAACAACCTTCACTTGTCTCTTTGGGACTTTCATCTATAGGCATATGCCTTTTGGCTTTTGCAATGCACCAGGTACATTTAAAAGATGCATGATTAGTATCTTCTCAGAATTTATTGAGTGTTTCGTTGAAGTTTTCATGGATGATCTCACTATTCAAGGAGATTCTTCGTTGAGAAGTGCCACTTTATTATGGAAAGGGGAATTTTTCTAGGTCATGTGGTGTCTACTCAAGGTCTAGAAGTGGACAAAGCTAAAGTAGATACAATCAAATCCCTTCCTTACCTTACTTGTGTTACAGACATTAGGTCATTCTTAAGTCACGACGATTTTTACCTGTTTCATTAAGGATTTCTTATTGTGCAAATTATTGCAGAAGGAGGTCGATTTTGTTATTGATTAATAATGTAGAAAAACCTTTGACACTTTGAAGAAAATGCTTGTTAGTGCCCCTATTATCCAACCCCCAAATTGATCTCTCTCTTTTGAAATAATGTGCGATGCTAGTGATTATGCAATAGGAGCGATATTAGGCCAAAGGTTAGGGAGACTTCCACATGCCATTTACTATGCATCAGTGACTCTTAATGATTCACATATTAACTACTCTACTACAGAGAAAGAGTCACTGGGCGTAGTTTTTGCACTTGAAAAGTTTAGGCAGTATCTTCTAGGCACTAAGTTTATTATATATATTGATCATTCCACTCTCCGCTATTTGATGACTAAGAAACAACCAAAAACATATTCTTATTAGGTGAATACTTCTTTTGAGTGAGTTTGACCTTGAGGTGAGGGATAAAAAAGGGAAGTGAGAATGTAATGGCTGACCATTTAAGAAGATTTCCAACACATGAGAGCTTACAACCCACCAAGGAAAAGGCTAATTTGGAGCACATTTGAGAAGAATTTCTCGATGAAAAATTATTTGGTGTGACAACTAGCCAACCTTAGTATGCTGACATAATGAATTACCTTGCCACGGGGGAGTTTTCCCCCTACTTTGATCGAAACTGAAAGAACAGTTTAGTGATTGAGGCAAAGGAATATGTTTGGGATGATCCTTAACTTTGGAAACATTGTTCCGATCAAGAGATTAGCATATGTGTTTCCGAAGAGAATGTGGAGCCAATCCTTAGACTTTGCCACACCTCCACTATGGGTGGACATCTCAAGTATAAAACAAGCACTGGGGGGTAGCGGAATGTGGGATTTATTGGCCTAACATGTTGAAGCATACCTAAGAGTTCAATCTAGCCTGTGATAGGTGACAAAAGATAGGCAACATCTCATTCAAAAATAAGATGGCCAAGTTCTCTCAATGCCGGTTGAGATCTTTGATGTGTGGTGGATGGATTTTATGGGCCCTCTCCCTATGTCTCATGGAACTATTATATCCTAGTGGTGGTGGATTATATGTCCAAATGGGTCGAGGCCAAAGCCTAAAAAATAATGATGCGACAACCATGATGAGTTTCCTCAAGTCCAACATTTTCTCACGGTAGAGTATACCCCAAACTATAATAAGTGATAGAGGCTCATTTTTGTATTAAAAATATTTGAGCCTTGCTCAAAAGATATGGTGTGATCCATAGGACATCCACAGCTTACCACCCACAAACAAATGGTCAAGCAGAAATATCCAATGGGGAATCAAAAGCATCATTGAAAAGACAGTAAATCCATCTAGAAAGGATTGGAATGATAGGTTGGATGATGCACCTTGGGCGTATCGGACCGCATATAAAACCCCCATAGGCATGTCACCTTTTTGGATTCTCTTTGGTAAAATGTGCCACCTTCTGGCGGAGCTCAAGTTCAAAACATATTGGCCTGTTAAACACTTAAATATGAACTTGGATAAAGCCGAGAAACATAGGAAGTTGCAACTCCAAGAACTTGAAGAATTTAGGCGCAACTCCTATGACACCACACTAATTTACCAGAAAAATACAAAAGTTCAACATGATCAAAAGATAGTGGAAAAGGACTTTCTTGTGGGGCAAAGAGTCCTTTTACACCAATCTCAGTTACATTGTCCTTATGTGGTAACCAAGGTTTATGAACAAGGAGCCATATAGATAAAAGAAGAAGGGTGACATCAATTGGTTAGTCAATGGGCAAAGGTTGAAACTTTATTTGGAATAGGGAAATTTTGGGTGGAAAAGGAGGGCAATCCCATTATTGAAGAAAAAATTTCAATAATGAACTCTTCTATTACAAATAATTCGTGAAGACGACAATAAAGAAACACTCTTTTCATTTTGATTTAGTAGGTTTTGATTTTTTTTTTAAATAATTGGTTGTGTTTGATATTAATTTTTGAGCATGATGGTTATAGACTACTTGTATGGAACAGTACTACTCTTGGTTTTCTTGTCTTTGCAGGGGCCCCCATGATGAACTTCAAGACAAGAAATAAAGTTGACCATTTGATACCTTCGATTTCTTCTTTTTTTTACTAGGTCACATACATTGGGAACAATGTATGATTTAAGCGTGGGGGAGAAACTTTGGGATTGGAGTTGGAAGGTAAACTTTTTGGTAGTTGTTCTGGGGGCATCCTTGTGTGGTAGTAGTGAGGAGTTTTCATCTTGGATTCATTTGTGTTTTGGTGTTGCTTTAGTTTGTTCTTTTTGTTGGTTTTGGAATGTTGGTAGAATCTTTAGTGGTGTGATTTTTAGATGTTTGTCACTTTGTTGGGGAATGTTTTGGGATGAACACTTTGGTGGTGTAATTGTTTTTGTTTTTCACTATCTTTTGTACTATGAAGCCCAACTTTGAAGAATTTTGTGCTACAAAAAAATTGAAAAATTTGAAAAAAAAATACCCGGCTAAGTTGGAAACCTGAAAGGGAAACTTAGGCAAAAATGGGAAGTAAAGCTCGGATAGGTCGAAAGGCCTAGGTAAAAATGAGAGACTAAGGCTCGGCTAGGTTGGAAAACCTAGGCAAAAATGAGAGGCCATGTGGCAAAATGTGAGACGGTGAGCTCAACAGGTGTGAATGCTAGGATGAAAACCCGAAATAGCTCTGCAAAATGAGAGAAATTTGAATTGGAACTTCAACATCTTTTGGCCTTTTTAGCGGTTTCTTCATTAACATCTCCTGGATTGTCTTCGACGGTTTCTTCGAATTAGTAAGCTAGTTCAACAATTATCATTCATGCTTACCTTTTTGTCCACAATATTTTGGGATGGTTAGGTTACTTTAGCAACTTCAGGGAGTGTGACACTTGTGAGATTCTTACTTCTTTGGGGGAACTAGGGTAGCTTGGGAATAAGTTTAATGTAATGGGTAACTTCTCTTTGCATGCTAAATTTCTCTTAGATCTTTTCTCGTTCTTGTTCACTGGAAGACGAGTAAAGGGTTAAGTGTGGGGGATTGATGTGCACCAATATGCATGCGTTACCGATTCATTTAAAACATTTATTATCATCTTTTGTTTGGTTGATTGCTAGTTTTAGCTAGGTTTTCACGACAAAAGGTTTAGATGATCACTTTTGGTTTTCTTGTCCAAATCCCAAATTTTGTAGAATTAATTGGAACTAATGGACACTTTCTACTCACATGCGCCTAGATCTTCCTCTTTGATCTCATTAGTAGGTTGCTCGTGAGTGCTTTTCATTTTCTTTCGGTGAAAGGCCATCTGTGAGGGTGGTAGTAGATATTTGAAGGCCATTTGCAAAGATGGGAGAAGAATTCGAAGGCCATTCACAAGGATGGTAGTAGATTGAATTCCAAAAATTCCAAATCGTGGTAGTAGAAGGAATTGGGACCAAGAAAGGCGGATTTGAAGTTCAATAAGGACATAAAAGAAACAGAGGGATCGTTGTTCGAGGTTGGACTTAGTTCTGGATGAAATACGAGAAGAATCAGCACTTGGGAGTGTCAACATTGGATTCGTCTTTGCAAGCGGTATAAATTTGACTACAAGAACTCCCAAATCAGACCAACGGTTCACCCGTAGTGGAGCAATGAAGTTAGCCAAGCAAACTAGCCACGATTGGCACGACCCGTATCACCTGGCACGGGATGTGTAAAGATATTGCACGATGATCCCCTCTTTTCACTCCAAAATGGGATAAGTATGGAGGCAGGACATTCCATTTTACACGTCATGGGTCATTTCGAATCACAAATGTCATGACCAGCCCACTGGGTGTGAAGAATTACGTGTGGGTGCGCCAAGGTACTAAGAAAAATAAGGTTCCAGCTGATGAGGCACATATATCGATGCATGGTGAGGATCAGAAGGAGAAAAATGGAGACCCAATCGGTGTCCCACACCAGATGACTTGGGATGTGCCAGCACGGCCTGCGTCGGCACTAGCCACGGGCAGATGCAAGGGTTTTGCATCACTTTTGGAAATATTTTTAGGCCTAATTCCCTACTACTATATATATGGACCTTTATCTACTATGGTTTAAGAAAATGCTAATTTTTAGATTTAGTAGGTTTCTAAAGAGAGAAAACACTCTCACTTCTCTCTACCTTATTTTCTTTTCATCTTTGTTTTTCCTAAAAGGCATTTAATTCAATGAAATACTTGGGTTCAATGCTTAGGTAGTAGGGATCTATCATGGAGATTATATTTGTATTCATGTGTTGATGTTTATTTTCTGAGATTTCTTGATATACCTATTTCTATGTGTATTGTGATTATTATGTTTGCTTTACCTTAATATTCTTACGATTTGCATGATTGTCACACTTTTTTAGCACACAATTGAGTCTATTTTCATGTTGGTACACTATTTCTACTCCTCGGTTAAGGAAACCTAGATGCGTTTTGGGTGATGATAGTCCAGAACTGGGTGTGTGCACGAAGGTTACCATTGTTAATGGTAACGATCAACCATGAATCTAGTTAGCCATGCAAAGAGGTCTGAAGGGTTTCTGGTATAGATAGAGTATGTATCAAACAAGGATTATTTTCTTCATCCTAGAAGTTATTGATAAGACGGCTATTTCATTTGCCTTTGTCGTGTAAACCTAACTAAAACTAGCATTCAACCAAACAAAAGATAATAATTAATTTGTAAAATGCATAGGCTAACACATGCTGATATGCATCACTTTTAGTAGCCGTAGAGAAAGAAGAAATGGTGGAAGGCAACCGCACTTCGACAGAGTTGATGGCTCCTAACATGGAGAATCAACCGCTTTGCATCGTTTTCCCATCGTCGCCACCAAATGTGATGTGTGAAATCAAAAGCAGTATGATTCATTGCTTGTCGAATATCCATGGGATGGCCGGAGTAGATGCGAACAAGCATCTTTTGGAATTCAACCTAGTTTGAACCAATATGAAGCCGGTGGGTGTTTCAGGGGAGGACTACAATCTAAGGGCATTTCACTTCTCACTTCGGGATTCGACCAAAGATTTGTTATACTATCTACCGACCGGTTGTATCACCTCATGGATAGATATGATCAATATTCCTCCAGAAATATATTCCAGCTTTAAAGTCAGCGGGGTTGAAGAAACAACTTTCCAACATATCTCAGTTTTCTAATGAGTCCATTTACGAGTATTGGGAAAGGATCAAGAAATTGTTGGCTAGTTGTCCGTATCATCCATTCAAAGAGGGTGACTTGGTTTAATATTTCTTCAAAGGCCTGTGTGATGATGACATAGTATGGTGAACGCCACTTGCAACGCTTCAATCTCTAATAAGAGCCTAAGGAAGACAATGACACTCTTCGAGGAAATGGAAAACAGAACAAGAAAATTTCGTACAAGATCTAGGATGAAGCCCATGGATGAACCATCTCAATCCCGCAAGCTAGAAGAGAAAATCCAAGCTTTTACCTCCGTGATGAAAGAATTCATGTAAAAGGAGTCCAACAAGAAAAAGTGTGTAGAGTTTGCAATATTGATCATCACACTGATGTGTGCCCGCAAGTGGTGGAGGACTTTGAGAAAGATAAGGCTTTGGATTTTCAACAATGGGGAAAATAGGACACTGTTTTCTAGGGAGAAACAACAAGGGTTCCGTGGGAACCAAGAAGGAGAGAATAAAGATCCCTATGCAAACACCTTCAACCCGAGGAACTGCGATCACCCCAACTTCCGTTGGTGCAAGGAGAACCAAATGCAAGGGTACTACCAAGGTAGAAAAGCTTCACCTCAACCCTATCCGAGGGGGGAAGTGCCTTTAAACAACAATGCCTCACTCTACAAGTCCGACCGAGAGGAAATCCTTGAAGTAATCTCTCAATTGGCCAATAAACAAGATGTCTTCATAGAGCGTACAAGGCTAGAGATTGAGGATCTTGGGACTGGGGCATTCTCGAGCATTAAAAACCTTGAGATTCAAGTCGAGCAACTTGCCATCTTGTTTATTGGCCGAAAAACTTCCTTCCCAACCAGAGATCAATCTGAGGAATATGAGCACTTTGAAGTTGAGAAGCGGGAAAGAGGTGAGTGAGCCTAAGAAGGAAATCCTAAAAGAGGATGATTTGGTCGTGGATAAAAAAACCAACTTGGAGGAAAAAGAATTGGTTGGGGAGGAACCTATCAAGGAGCTTCCAACACCCAAAACAGGGGTATCCCAAAATAAGGGTTAATCTCCCGCCGCCTTTCCTTAATGTACTTAGGGAAAGGAAAAAGGTGATAACCAACGATGATCATATCCGGAAAATCTTCGAGAAGGTGAAGGCTAGTGTCCCAATCTTAGACTTGATTGAACATGCCCCCTCGTATGCAATTTTTTTAAAAGTTGCATGTGCAAGAAAGAGGAATAAACCACTTAACAAATTAGTTAAAGTGAAAATAGAGGGAATCGCCACTCTTAACCATAGAAAATTAGCTCAAAATGTGATGACCCTGGCATGTTTTCAATTCCTATTTATTTAGGTGGTAAATTGGTGAAAAATTCTACGATTGATCTTGGAGCTTCTATTACTGTCTTACCATCTTGCATCTATGAGAACCTAGAAATAGGCGAACTTATTAAGACTACGGTAATCATCAAATAGCTGATCACTCCCAAGCCAGTCCTCATGGACTAGTGAAGGATTTGATGGTCCGAGTGGGATATTTGGTGTTTCCTACGGACTTCTATGCCTTGACGTAGCTCACGATGGTGGTGCACCCTCAATTTTATTGGGGAGACTTATTCTCAAAACATCAAGGACTAAGATTGATGTTTATTCAGGAACACTAACCTTAGAGAATGACATGGATAGAGTTGGGTTGGATATTTACAAGTCTAACTTTGATTCACCTGATTCCTCTCTTGTTTGTATAGGTATAACTTTGTCTGAGGAACGTGCTTAACATGATGAATCTTTTTGTGATTGAAAATGTTAAATGTCTTAATGAGATTCTTGAAGATGAAGAGGAGTTACCCGACATTGAAAGCTTGCATCCTATATCTTGTATGAATGAACCGTGCAATGATACACTTGTTATTGAACATGTCTCATTCGGTGTGAATAAAGATGATTTGCCTCCCATATCGCACACTAACTTGCATTGAAAAAAATGGTTAAGGAATTAATTGCTCCTAAACCCCTTCTACTTCTCAAAATCAACAAGAATGTATCTATAATTAAGAAAGATGGGCATGTTTGGTATGTTTTGCCATAGATTAAGGGTAAGCCCAAGGTAATGTGGAGACCCGTCCACAAGGATGTTGTTTTTGGTGGTGTCAAGGTTGGTGATTCCGGTGATCCATCAAACTGTTCTTTTTAGTTTTACGAAAATGCATGAAATAATAATTCATGAGGATGACACTAAAAATACAGTGCTTTATATTATATTTTCTATTTAAAATACTTTCTTTAAAAAATTGGGAGCATGAATTTTTGGTGATTTTTTCATCTATTTTACTCGGAACTGTACAGCTCTTGGTTTTGGTGTTTTGGGGGTAGGTATGGAAGAAAAATATTTTGGAAGAAAAAATGCAGGGGTGCCCGAGCCAGAGTCCATCGGCACGAGGCTGGCATGGAAGCCACGAGGGCGCCATACAGGAGCCACATAAGTGCTAGCATGAGGCCAGCACATCCTGACATGAGACACCTAGCACCGACACGAGGCTAGCTTATGCCCTATCAATCCCGACAGGGTCCCCCAACCCTACGTGGCAAACCACGTGTCGGCACGCAATCCCCTTTGGATATGAGCCACATCCCTCTCCGCCCTATCAAACCTAGCCCACCCACCTATATAACACCCTTCTCCTCTCTTGTTCCTAGCCTCTCACACCAACCTCTGCTTCTTCTTACTCTCCTAAGTTCCCATATCAAACCTCTATACTATTTGGGCCATATCTCTCTCAATCGTCATACGATTAAATCCCATTAATTATAAAAAAAACTTCATCCTTCTGAGCTATATCCAATACACTAACCCTTAATCTTAGAAACCACAGGAATATTCCCAGAATATTCTAAGAGTGCCTCGGCCAAAATTGAGTTTTTCTCCCAAAGAACTCATTTTTTTGGTCCATTCCGGGTGTTGGAGCTGCTTTGACCCGTCTTAAGAGGGATTCCACACATTCCTCGAACAAATATCTCACCACATTCGGCACTAGAGGTACTAGGCCAAATTTTTACTCTCTTGAAGAATTGAAAGTTTTGGAATTCTTATGTTGTGGGGTTTGCATGCTTGGAAATTTTGGTGGATATTGTGATTGATAATATTTTGTGCTCGGGGGTATTCGTGGTATTTGTACTTGGATTACTTTGCTAGAATATATCTTTGTTTGTGCTATACTTTTGTCCACTTATCATGATTTGCGGACATAGGGATAATGTGGTGTACCATTCATGGGTGGTTACCTATTACAGTGCCCTATTCATGACACAAAGTATTAGACGAAGAGGACATCAAAGATCTAAAACTCTACAAAACTATTAGGGTCATAATAGGTAGGATTGGCATGAAGGAATTTACTACTGTGTCAGCCCCTAAGTACACTAGGTACACCCTAGAGTTTTTGTCTACTACTGTCAAGGAGAACAACAGGAAGATGGGAAAGTCTATTAGATTCCATTCAGGAGATGTTCCGTGGGGCATTACTTATGCTTAGCAAAAATATTCAAATGGAAGCTACAAAAGGATGTGAAGGGTTACCATCACCCATCAGCTGAGGGGGAAGGAAAGCAAGAACAGTGACATAGAGCATCCGGCACTGAAGTACGTAGCCAAGTTGTTGATTATGATAGTTAGTAATCACGGGAGGCCACCACTGCCACCGAGAGGGATTGAAGGTTTCTTTGGTCCATCTGCACAGGTAGGGATTGCCCCAACCTCCTAGAAGATTGTGTCACTCACCGCATTGAGCTTTCCACTGCACCCGCACTAGGAAGATAAATATTGGAGGTATGGTTTCCCTTTTGGTTCACTACTACAGCGTTCGGATGAGCGATGAGATGAGGGCATTCCTACAAACTCCCTATACACTCAATATACTTATCATGGATGAGGAAAATCTTATATCGATAGAGTACGGCATTGTCTTCTGGATGTATAAGGGAAAGAAGCTCATGAGGTTACCCCAGATTGTGAGGACCACTCTGAGCAGGATGTTCAAACTGCAACACTTTATCATCGAGCCAGATACTGGTTCAGAGGTGGTTTAATGTGTATTCCGTACAGTTTGTGCCTATTGAGCAACCAGTTGTGCCATCACAGCCAGCATTCCCACAGATGATTCTGCTGCCAGTTTTTTAGCTTACCATAGCGCTAGTTTTCGGACAGGTATTTGGAGGACTACCCTTTGATCTGGGGATGTTTAGTATTCGTGAGGAGCCTTATAATTTTGTAGGGCATGGCGCTAGTAGCTCTCACGGGCACAATATCTCTTCCAATTATGACAATTTTGCACAATTCATCCATGAGTCCGATCCAGGACCTACGCCCTTTAGGCAAAGCCAAAGAACACCCAATAATAGTGTGACGTCAAAGACTTAAAGATAAGCTATTAGAAATTAGAATATATGACATTGCACAACAATTGAATGAACTGATTTTTGGAAGAAAGATGAACGACCTCACATATGTTAGAGGAAGCTATGGGAAGAAACTAGAAAAATGAAGCATAATCAACATCATATTCAACAAACAAAAAAAACCCTCTACCAACATACAACAACATTGTACCTATGTTTAAACTCAAAGAAAGTGCACATTGTCATAAATATGAGATAAAACTAGATGGTCAAAAAATCAAAACACATTCAAAGACCATTGATCTAACATTGTAAAGTAAGAATTCAAAAAGTTAGGTGCTAGGAGATAGGGAGGAACAAACCTTCTTCTTGAGTACAAAAGATAGGAACGAAATTGGAGACTGTTGGAATTTGCGGAAAACTTGTGAGTAAAGGTCGAACTCCCCTGGTTATATCTATTTTGTAACGACGTCATTTTGAACTATTGTGTTTTTCATCTTGATGTATGTTACGTCGCACAATTTTCGGATTAGATGACATGTTGTTGACAAGTTGGCGACATCGTAAACTTTTGTGGGACTAAAATTTTCAGCCAACCAAGAAGCCAGTCAATTGTTCGAGTTTGCTTCGGTAGTTTTTCCCAACACAAATTTCGTAACTCAAATTTTCTAGTTCAAGACTGATTGAAACAAGGGTTCAGATTTTTTTTCCATTCCGTTACTGATACTACAATTAAAATTTTGAGCGTATGCTAGATTAGATACTATGGGATGGATGAACATTGAAATAACATAGCTAACAACAGGATTATTAAATAAATATTAAATATCATAATACACCAAAACTAATCTTGTTTGAAATACAAATTAACAAAAAATAATATCAATAGGGAAGAACTTCGACATCGAAAACTACCGAGCTAGTACCATTGACCAGCTTGAAGTAGATAGTGTCCCCTTATTGCGAGTTCCTCTCCAATAAAGAACTGCTCAAAACCCTTCGGTCTCAAGGTCTTCATCCTTTAATTCTCCCAGTAATTCATGTGGTACTCCCGTCCGTTGTACCTGAGCACCGCAAGAAACTTGTACAGCGGTAGGAGCTCCACAATTTTGCTAGGAACGTACTGGATTTAAAAACAATGTTCAATTAATATACAAGTAAACTATAGAAAAATATTTATCCAAATGTTTTTAAAAAATGTGATAGAGATTACTTACAAGGATTGGAATGTCCCTGAAGTTCATCTGCGTTAGGGTGTGGATGAAATGAGGAATTATGTCGCCAAATGTAGTTCACAGACGTTTATTGTCCGAATCGCTTTAGATCTATTAATGAAGGAAATATTTATAAATTAAATTGAATATTGGTAGTACAAATCTAAAAAATGCAATTTAAATATAAAAATACCCCCCCACCACAAAATGGAAGAGTGTTGCGAATCAGCACTGCCAGGAATAATTCCTAAAAGTCATATTTTAATGATTCATTACAAATCAATTCCATGCTAATCAACTAATATATGAATGTGAAATGTCTGAGAGACTTCGTACATAGGTTGGTAAAAATGAATGATTAACCGATTCAGGTGCGATGTCATATACTACAACAATTGTAAAAATTATGAATAGACGAAGTCACTGACAAATCTGTATAAACGATTTCTTAACCAAAAAATAGACAATGTCGTATGCTGGATCAAATGTTATACTATTTATGAGAAAGCGATGTCGCACATAGATCAGTTAAACTGAATGGTTTACCAATAAAAGTTCGACGTCATATGCGATATGACCTAGAAAAATTGTGAAACAGAGACATTGCACACTTGTCACTCAAACCAAAGGAGAAACGATTGATAGGTGATGTCATAGCTTTGACAACCGTAGAAAACAGGCAAACAACGAGAACCTAAACCAAAAACAATTTAGCCATGTGCCTAGTCGACATTATTACACCCTATAACCTAATCGATGAACCATAATCCATAGACATATGCTTACATGAAACCAATGACACATTCAAACACATTATACATAAAAATATTAATAGTAAATTTAAAAAATTGAAAAATAACCACATGTAGAAACCATACCTTTTAAGAGGATGGCCAAGATCACTGTTGGAATTCGAGGAAAATTTGAATGTTTAATGTAGATTATGATGTTGGGTACACATATATATTTGTTACGAGCCTTGTGAATTCAGCCCTCAATGCGACGTCGCCTACAATTCACATAGGCAACCGACGTTAAAGCAGGTCGATTTGACTGAAAATGGGCCTAGCCATGTCAGCCCAATTGCTTTTCAAATGGGCCTCTGTCAGACCAACTTTGTAACCGAGGTCCCATGTATGTAGTAATTTGCAAAATTTGACTGACATACTACCGACGTCGGTCATGGATATATTGAGCCTCAACAATTAAGCCTGCTAGCAAAAAATGGGCCGATTTGGACTAAAACAAGTATAAAGGTCGTCAAAAAGGGTAAACAATTAATTAGACATCAGTAATTGATATTATAAATGCCAGTGAATATCATTAACATCTGGTTCGATCCAAATTGATTTCAACATAACAGGTGAACTTTTCTATTTTTACAATTAGGTCCCTCCTTGATTGTGGGGAGAAAATATGAAAAATTGAATGGTGTATACCTAGCCCATAAGCTCGAGGCTTCTTGCCTTTAGGTCTAGCTCAATATTCGACCGCGACTAAACCAACAAGTAATGCATAATAAATCAGCCCAAGGTCCATGTCAACAACGAATCAATAAAAAAAGGCCATAATCAACAATTGACCATAAAACTGAGTAAACAGTGATCACGATTGAACCACGAATTGACTCTCGGCCTTAAACCCTAGTAAAGTGGGGCTAGAGAGATGATCACCTGTGAATACATGGTGAGAAACACTGGCTGAGGTTAGGGAAACCAAACTGATAAATTTTAATTCTCTTAAGGAAATACTGACTTGATTGTTGGATTGCTTCCCTGAAGTTACACCCCGGATCTAATTTAAAAGAGAAGACATTTTTTAAGGTGAACAACAGTTATCTCACTTGGTCGGACTACAACATCATTGGATATAGCCATAATCTAAATCACATTTTCACAGACATGTTGTTACGACTTATGCATCAAGGTCACGAGGGTATTCTTCCCTTGTTCTTATTAGTATTACATTACTACACATAACTTGACTGTGAGCGTTGTTTATTTGGAAGATAAATTCAACATCACCAAAACTGAACGAAATAAAGTATTCTAGTTTTTTCTTAGAATTTAAAAGATTAAAAAAAATCCAACCATCAATTTCACTAAAGTTCAAATACAGGGCCCAGAGTTGTGATAACCATAATTTCCACCAAATAGAATCAAATGAAATTTCATTTTCCATGTTCTCCGTGTCTAAAATTTCAAAAAGAGTGCTAGTACTTGATTTATAGTATATCGCAGATGATTACTCTTAGGTATACATACAAGGTTCATTTGGGAAGATCTACTCGAATTGTATCTGGGTTAAGATCACTATAACTGGGAGGTCGTCGTCGTCCTCTCAAAGATACTATTTTTAAGCCCTAATGCATGCTAACTACAATTAAGTAGCTAGTGGCAAGTCGGGGTCGTCCACAGAGAAGAGGGATATTTCCAAGCGTCTAAACA
>JAULKK010214254.1:0-15722 GCA_032355705.1 Rubia peregrina
TAATTATGCTATTTATTACACATTTTAAATTTATGTGTTATTGTAATCTTAAATAACATATTAATAAATAATAATGTATTTTTATTGTTTATAATTGTAATGTTACTGTCAATTTAATATGATCAAGTAAAAATTTAATACAGTAAAAATTATATACACACTATACAATCATATTCGGGTTTTGTTCGATCTGGGTTGAAATTAATTTGAATATCTTCAAATTTGGGTTAACATCGATTCGGTTTCTTTCGAATCGGGTAGTAGTCGGGTATGATCAGGTATCTTTCAGGTACGACTTAATTTAAGGTTCGAATTCAGGTTCGGTTCGAGTGCGGGTCCTTTTTGAATTCGGGTTTAGTTTCGATTCGGGTGCAAATCCTTTTTGGGTTTGGGTCTCATCGGGTCTGGAAATTTTAGTTCGGGTTTGGTTCGGTTGGGTGATTTTGGTTTCGAGTTATTGGCTGGGTTCAACTATTCGGGTGTCGGTTCAATTTCGATTCAATTATTTAATTTTGGGTTTTCGGGTTCGGTTACATTTTGCCAGGTCTATTAATTATTAGTAAGGGTGTATTTGTCCTTTCATAAGAGTATTCAAGCTGATTTTTTTTTCTAAAATGGGATAGTGTGCAATTTAAGGTGGGATGGACAAAAATGAAAAGTTTGCAATTTAGTTTGGGTCGGAGGGAGTATATATTTTAAAATTATTATTTTTAAAATTTTCTTACATAATTATTGGTGGAAGTGTTGATGCAGCTAACTGTGACAAGTTAAATCAGAAGATAATGATGTGCACCATATAGCATGTGTTAACCAATACATTTGACACAATTGTTACTATGTTTTACTTGGTTGATTGCTAGTTTTAGTTAGGTTTACAGGACAATGGGTTTTGACGACCATTGTTGATTTTCTTGTCTAAATCCTGAGTTTTGTAGACTTAATTGAAGTTAATGGACGCTTTGTATTCACGGGCACGTAGATCTTCATTTATAGTATCACTAGTAGGTTACTCGTGGATATTTTGACACCATCTTGTAGAAGGCCATTCGCAAGAATGGTAAAATATATTTGAAGGTAATTCGCAATAATGGTAGTAGATATGAAGGTCGTGGACTTAAAGTTTGGTAGTAGATGGAATTGAGCCAAGAAAAAACGGGATTGAAGTTCAAAGAGGTCAAGGATGGAGGAAGGCATCGATCGATCAAACCAGCTGACCGGCCGACCAACTGGCACGAGCCGACCAGGGCAGCACGAACCAACCAAGGCCAGCATGGGGGATGGTACGGGCCAGCCAAGCCGACACGAAGGTCACCCAGCACGGTCAGCGTCAATGGTGCTCAGCAAGGACCGTACCAAGAACACGGCCCATGTCAGAGACCCTGGCACGGACTGTGCCAAATCCTGGTGCTCGTGTCTCATGTCTTCGATCCACTCCAAAAACAATGGCTAAGTATGGGCACAGATCGTTCTGTTTCACACGGTCCACATCATTTCAAGTCACTAATGCAAAGACTATCCCACGGGGGTGTGAAGAATGACACGACTCATACCATGTTACTGAGTAAAATGAGGTTCCAGCTGACAACCTGTGTCAAATGACATGGGATGTGCACTTAGAGGTATCGAAATGGAGCTCCAGACGGCGATTCATGCTGGGAAACACAGGTCGTTCCAGCACGAGGCTCACGGCCCCTGCTAGGCCGAGCAAGCCTCTCCACCGGGAGGCCACAGGCCGTGCTAGGCCGAGTGGCCTGCGCCAGTACGAATGTCATTCGGCTGGCACAGACCGTGCCAGATCCCACGGGGCGTGCCGGTTGTGGGTCCTAGGGTTTTTGGCCATTTTTTGACCTTTTACAAGGCCCAATTCCATACTTCTATTTATACGAGCCTTTAGTTATCCAGCTAGGATTAACTAAGTAGGCATAATGTAGATGTTATTTCTCTCTCTAGGTATAAGGAATAGGCTCTCTCTAGAGTACTTCTTCTTTTTTTCATTCTTCTTTTTTTCTTTTTTTATTTCTCTTATTTTCCTAGATCCATGGCATTTAACTCAATTTTTTCCATGGATCTATTTTTAGGGAGTAGTTAATTAACTTTGGAATCATATTTGTATTCATTTATTAATGTCTATTTTGTGAGATTTCTTAGATCTACTTATTTCTATGTGTTTTGTGATTATTATGCTGGCTTGTTCTTCATATTCTTATTAATTGCATGATTGTCACACTTAGTTAGTACACACCAAAGTAAACTTCATGTTATCGCACTATTGATACCCCGGGGAGGGAAATCTAGATGTGTTTGGGGTAACGATGAGTCCAAATCCATGTGGGTGTGTGCACGTAGATTGTCGTTGTTAACGTTACGATCGACCATGCACTAGTAAGTCAACGAGTTGGTCAGAAGGGTTTCGGGTAGAGATAGCTAAAGTAGCAAACTAGGGTTACCTTTATGATCCTAGAGTCATCGGTAAAATGCCTACTTCAGTTGCCTCTGTAGGCCTAAGGGTAGAGCGTTCATTGTGTTCCGCCCAGGTCTTAATTTCCCGGGGAAGAATCAGACCTACACAATGAGTCATTGCCATTGTTGCACTCTCCTAGTTGCGGAGGCGAAACCAATGGAAGATTTTATGCGTACACTCTTATGTGACAGATAGGGGGGAGTTTTGACCATCGTCCGCACTACTTGACACAAACACTAGAATAGGTTCATAATTCTTGTATGTGATGAAATCGAGGATCGAAATGACATTAATCATGTTTCGCAAATATTCCCCAAGTGCTATTGTGATCAATTGCATGCTAGTCATTTTAGTTATAAAAATCCTCCAATGCTTGTTTTGCCAACACTGATTATCCATAACACGTGTTCGGATTGACGATCCGATCACAGTTGTGTTTAGTTGATTATTAGATTCGTAACATCTCTGTGGACGATCTCGTTACTTGCCCTTATCTACCAATCTTGGTAATATAGTAGTAGAAATGGGAGCAATAATACAAATTTCACCTTTGGCCCTTAATACTTGACAGCCTCCTCCAGGTTTCCAATTGGCGGATCTCCCATGATTCGTTGATTGATTACTCACGCCGGGAGGGGGCGGGTCATTAATTGTGGTATGGAAGTAAGTACTAGTATAGTAGTATTTCCCCGATTCACTAATATTGACTCACTTACTTTTGACACTTGTATTTAGAGAAGGTGTAATTAGTGGAGGAGATGTATTGAAAGATTAAAAAGTGAATTGAGTGGATGAAAATAATCTAAAATTTGCCAAAATTGAAATGAGCCAATGTTAAAAAATCATAAAAAAGAAGGAAAGTGACTCTAACATAATCGGACTGAGTATATAACTATTCTCTTCCTAGTATATACTCCCTCCGTCCCTTTTTTAACTTCCAAATGGAAATGAGCACAAATATTAAGGAACACTGACTTGTACATGGGTGTTGCCCCACATCACATGGTTGGCACAATTTTTTAAGTTTGATTGTTCAATTAATTCAACTTTTGAATGGCAAAATAATAGTTTCATATTTTGATTGAGGGTAATTTTAAAATTTCAGATACATATATCATACTAAAATGGAAAGAATTAGGGGTGGCAAATGGGCGGATGGGTCAAATATGGGTAAAAAAATATGGGTATAACCCATTTCAACCCATTTTATAATGAGTTTAAAATGGATCGGGTCAAAACGAGTCCAGTTGAAACCCACTCAGCCCGCAGGTTGAAAATCATTCAATTTATGGGTAAATAATGGGTAAACCCGCGAGTTTCAACCCATATAAACCCATATGGGTTTGTATATGAATTCGAATGTTTTGCAAATTTCATTGGATGTTCCTGCAAAGAAGTTAAACTTCTTGTCTGCTAAATTTTTGTAAACTTAAGTTAAACTTTTGCGCTGATTTATGCTGCAAGTGCAAACTGAAGTATAAACTACCCTTATTGAAATGAAGTATAAACTGCACAAGGATGCCCAGTTACAATTCAACCAACACTACATTCACTTTCAAAAAAGGAGTATGAATTTTTGGGATTCAGGCTTAGCGATTGCATCAGGCTTTCTGGTAGACGACTTTGACTAGGCCGGAGCTTTTGTCAAAAGAACAGAAAAGACAGGTCATAGGCAGATGGCAATAAGTAAACCCGCGGGTTTGACCCGCGGGTCTGACCATTTTATTGACCCGCGGTTACCCGCAAACTCAATCCATTCAACCCATATTTTTTAATTACCCATTTGACCTATTACCCATTTAACCTATTACCCATTTTACCCATAACCATCCGGGTCTAAAAATAGATAATCCATTTGATCTGCTGAATTGCGGGTCAATTTTTCCACCCCTAACACTAGCTCATCTGTGATCGACGGCTGCGGCGAAAGCTGGAGGACGGCGTATCTATTTTTGTTGATCCTATGGTCACCGGCGAGAAGTGTGTCGGCGACACTGATGATTTGGTTAGCGTAGATCATGGTCGGGTCGGACTCACAGGCTCAAGACGTGAATGATTTGCTTCCAATCGGTCCTGCCGACAAGTAGCTTCTCGATTATGACCAGCCACCACGACACCTTCTACTCTGAAGTGCTTATCAGCAATCTAGAAATAATGTCACAAAATGGGAGGTTATCGTCGTACCTCTCAAAGATGTAATTTATAAGCCCTTATTGCTTACTAACTACAATTAAGTAGATAGTGGCAAGTTGGGGGCATCCACAGAGAAGAGAGATATTTCTAAGGGTTCATGCATACAAGGGTGAATATAAGCCTAGATATAAAAGCAAGTAAAGTGGGGGGGGGGATTGGTTGGTTGGTTTCCTAAGTTATGAAAGTAAAACAACACAAATAGCAAAGTTAAGTAAGTATGCTAATCATGCAACAAACTACTAAAAGGGGTAAAAACTACAAAGACAAAACCTTGGGGGCAATGGATTTTCACTTCCAAACCTCTCATAGATCATAGAACCATTCACTCATCCTATCACATTCGTTACCTATGGGGAATGCTATCACTTGTGTTTCAAAGATTAACATTCATTTCTTCTTAGTTAGCAATTCACAACGACGTTCAACGACCATTTGCTTCTCTTCTCGCCCTTATGATGCTTTTGTCTGTGTCATTTTTTTCAAGTCATTTTCTTTCTAGTGTTGCAATGTTATTTTTCAAACTCTTTCTGATCTTATCTATCTTGATTCTTTCTTTAAAAATATTATCGGAATCGATCATGTTTTAAAACTATCCTATTTTCTCTAAATCTGCATTAGATGAACATCATATATCAAAGATAATTTGGGTGGTGTTCAAGCCTTCGCTAACTTTGAGCACGGCTCCATTTTTAAAATGAGGAATGAAAGCAACTGAATATCACTAGTACTGCAAATTAGAGCTATTATAACATTTATTTAAAATGTTACAATAGTTTATAAAGTGTTACTTAAACTTTTGAAAATTGTTACATAAATAATGAAAAGTGTTACCTAAATTTTAAAAGTGTTACGTTAGGTCTAATATAACCCTAAAAATAATGATTAAGTGATGATATATAATCATAGAAATCAAAATAAGTGCTAATATAATCCTATAATTTTGATGGTGAGGAGGGTAAAATTATCCAATTTTTAAAAGAAAACTTAACCGGGGTATTTTGGTCATTTCTGAGATTGTCCACGTCGAAATTTCTAGGTCAACATAGAATTTTCTAGGTCAACGCTAAAAATACCACCAAAGGTTAAAACTGCATAGTTCATTCCAAAGTTAGGGTTAAACTGACATTTTCTCATTTTGCATGGTTATATTAGCATTTTCAACCAAAAGTTTTGGATCATAAGTCACTGCAAAAAGACAGTCCATTAGTTACACAATTTTAGTTATACATATGGAGAGTGTAGGAAAATTAAATACATTATCAAGTGTAGTGAAATTTATTATACTTTTTATGTCATTGGCTACACCTTAAGATGCAATAATACTTTATTTCTTTTAAAGATTTCTTTTTAAAGGTAATTTGAACATTTTGTTTTCTGCAGCAATAAAGTGTTAACCTAAACATTTTACTTAATTTAAACATTTCTTTCTTTCGGCGAGATATTAATTAATTTATTTTTTGTTTTTGAACCCAGTGAATCATTTGACGAAAAATGTCTTCGGTCTTCACATAATCAAACTTCTCTGCCACCTATTATTTAAGTTGCCGCCTTAATCTCACGGAGAGCCATGGCCGCCGGCGATCGGAGGTCGTCAGTCCCAGTCTGATCCCGGTGAAAAACCAGACTCTGGCCATACTGCCGCATGAATTGCACGGAGAAATTTCAAATCCCGTTACCGAGAGCTCCTCCTAGCTATGGACTAGGGTTAGCACGCACACTCGATTCATCATTTGATTCCATTTAGCTGAATCGAAGACTTTGAAGCTCTGAAGATATTCACGGTAAATTCATATTTATTGTGTTAATTTTCTTATTACTGAGTTATAAGATGATCATCAAAATTTTAAATTCATAGATAAGTGTGTTTTATTGGTGAGACGAGTTTCTGAAAATTCATAGATAAGTGGGTTTCTCCGTTTTCATTTCTCGTACGACGGAGCTTATTTGTTTGATTGAGAGCTAATCATGGGGGCGATCTTTGTTGTTTTTGTTGTATGTGATTGTTAGGGTTTATGAGCTGATGTTTTCACTTAGATTGATTAATTAAAGTGAATTATGGGGGGTTTTGGCATTTTGAGTCTTCGGAAAAACCGCAATTGACATCACAGCAAGCAGAAGCATCAAGGAACTAAAATCTCCGGCGAAGAATTGAAGTCTCTGGAGAGGAACTAAAATCTCATGTGCGGAATTGCGTATCCATATCTCTCTTCTAAGTCATTTCTGCAAAATCAAAACTATTTCTTTAACCTTTGCATTGGTTTTTATTCGATCTACTTGTGTGCGTGTTCATTTTTTTAGTTTAGTGTAGTTTGAATCTAGGTTTATGATCTCTGACCTCTCAGCTTACTTTAACTATATAGTTTTATGTTCATTAAGTTAGTAAGCCTTTTTTGCAGTTGATTTTATTGCTTCTTAATATAGATATTGATATCCCGAAGTACTGAACTGAATTATTATTTCTAGTCATTTCAGTTATAATCTTCAAATTTCTTGTCTTAAATGAGTGAGTAGATCTAAGTCTAATATGCGCGTGATTAAATTTGCTATAGTAAATAGGAAGTGAAATTTGTTGGTACTCCTATAGATTTATGCATGACACTTAGATGTACCGTTGCTTCTTATTTTTTGCAACATTATCTCCTGCTATCCTGCTATGCACAATATTTTCCTTGAGCATTTTGAAATTATATCAAAAACTGTAGCTTTGGATTACACAATTTCAACTATGCATTTTAGTTGATTATGTTATTTTGTTGTGAGTTCCTAATCGTTTCTTCTTTTAAATTATCATATTTTTCTTGAGATTGACATGTATTTATTGACCTAGCCGGTCTAATACTCTTAATGTAGTGTTGTAGAGTTCAACATTTTCTGATGCACTATACCAACTTGCATTGGTCCTAATTCGTTGTATTGGTTCTTTTTCACAGCTAGCAATGGAATAGGCCAAGAATTTCAACAAAAGAAACTTGTTTCTTCATTTTGGTTTGAAAGAAAGTGGTTGTACAGAAGGGGAAGGGGGAGCCAAAGAAAAATAGCAAACCAGTGGCCACTGAAGCCTCAGCTAATGTTTAAGTAAGTCTCTGTCAAAACCTTTCATCCTCCCTCCAGGCATGAAGTTATTCGTCATCATACATGATTATACATAACCGGTGACATTGAAATTGATTAGGATTATGCTATCTGCATAAAAGTAGTATAACACTGTAGAGAGTAACTATTCTTCGAGAGTTCAGAAGTCACAGCAATTTCACTTTCGTTGTGTCATCTTGTAGTATTGTTTCTAAAATGTTTTATTCATCTGCGATTGTGGGAGGTCATCGTCATACCTTTCAAAGATGTAATTTATAAGCCTTTTTTTCTTTTTAAATACAATTAAGTAGATAGTGTCAAGTCGGGGTCGTCCACATAGAAGAGGGATATTTCCAAGTGTTTACACATACAAGGGTGAATATAAGCCTAGATATATATATATATATATACACACACATAGTTATAAAAGCAAGTAAAAATGGGGGGTTTTGGTTGGTTTCCTATGTTATGAAAGCAAAATAACACAAATAGCAAAGTTAAGTAACTATGCGAATCATGCAATAACCTACTAAAAAGAGTAAAAACTACAAAGACAAAGCCTTGGGGGAAATGGATTTCCACTTCTAAACCTCGTATAGATCATAGAACCATCCACTCATCCTATCACATTCGTTACCTATGGGGAATGCTATCACTTATGTTTCAAAGATTAACATTCATTTCTTTTTAGTTAGCAATTCACAACGACGTTTAACGACCATTTGCAAACCTCATTAATAAGCATTTTAGACAAACAACGCCAAAGGTATTTCATCAATGGCATTATACACGAAGAACCATAGATTTGATAACAACTAAAAGCATTCTACCAAGTGCCTAGCCATTTTACCAAACAGAGCATTTATTAGACTAAACCTAGAACAAACAACATTCGAGATTCAATTTTTCATTGCTACCTTAGGAAAAATGTGAGAACAAACAACATTAACATACTCATCTAGCAAGATTAACATCACATTATTCAACAAGAAGTTCTAATTCCATGTTTTGGATTTTCATGTCAAAGAGCTAAGAAATTGTGCACATCTCTAACCTCCTAACACTTAATCATACAAACAATTCATATTGTCAAACAACCCATAGCATAAATGAAGTAAACTCAACATCAAAAATACAATAAATGCTAAAAAACAAATGCTTCGAGAAAGAGTGAAATAGAGGTTCTTACTACATTAGTTTAAAAGCTTCAATCCAATGCTCCCAAAGAGTTAACTAAGCTAAATAAAATCAACCCATAACTAATCTATGAAAACTAAGAAAAGAAAGAAGAATAGAATAAGAAAAATGAAGATCTAGGATTTTTGGTGGTGGATTTTCGGCCAAGAGATGTTATGGAATAAAGATAAGATAAGAGGTATTTATAGTAAAAAGGTACGTGAGAAGAATGGTCAAAAAGGGTTTCAGGCACATGAGAGGCTGGATGATCTGGGCGAAGCTGGTGCAGAGGCCGTGTCACCCGGGCGAGCACTGGCACAGAGGCTAGGGTGCTCGAGCAGGAACTGCAATCGGTTTGGCACAACCCGGTTGGTGCTAGCACGTGAGGTCAGGCGCTGGGCGCACAGTTTTCACTCTGAGGTTGACTTTTCTCGTGCGTTTGTGCACCCGGCCGCTCGATTGAGCGCCCGGTCTACATGCCAGGTCATCTTCACCCGGTCGGTCTTCACATCGGTCGACCGGTCATCATTCTTCAAATATGGACTTTTCTTCTACAAAATTGTATTGGCCTTCACTTCTAAACCCTTGTTTCCTTGTGAATCTTCATTCTTTAATCTTTCATCATGAACATGACCATAAAAGATCTTCCGTAAACACCTTAAACTAGAGACTTAGGATATAACTCCTAAATCGTCATACTAACTTTCTTACCAAAGAAGCATTCATTATTCTTACACAAAAGCTTAGTTTATTACAAATATGAGTTTCAAATGGGCTAAAAAGATATGCGCACATCAATCATAAGGATAAAATTCCATTAGATTCAAAGTAGGTTACAAAATGAAGGATTTAGATACGAAAACCGAAAACAGTCATCTAAACCCCCTATGATGTAAATCTACCTTAATCTAGGAATCTTCCAATAAAAAGATAACAAAAGAGATGTTAAATGCTTCAGAAAATAATGCATTTGATGTCTCATCAATGAGGAAGTGTTCTCCATCGACCGCACAACGTGTCATGAACACTAGAATAGGCATAAAGTTTTGTGTGATGGAATCGATGATCGAAATAACATTAATCATGTTATGCAATCATTCTCCGAGTGCTAATTTATATTGTTATTCTTGTAATCAATTGCATGCTAATAGTTGCTAGTTGAGAAACCACCCAAATGCTTGTTTTACCAGCATTGATTATTCCTAACACGTGGTCGGATTGACGACCTGATCACAGTTGTGTAGTTGATTATTAGATTCCTAATATCTCCGTGGAATACCTCAGTACTTCCCACTATCTACAATTCTTGGTACGTAATGTAGTAGTAGGAACCGAAGCAACATATAAATTTCTATTTTTGACCCTGAATACTCGAGCCTTCTCTCAGTTATTTGTTGGAAGATCTCCCGTCGTTCATTGATTATTTTAGCGAGGCCGAGAGGGAGCGGGTAAGATTTACTCTAGACCATGTATTAGCGCCTTTCAAAAATATTTGAAGGAACTTTATTCTTTTTTTATTCCTTGTTATTATATTTGTTGGAAATTAACATTCTCATAATGCCTATCGTAAGCATTAATGGAATACTAATAAAATCATCATACACTACTTACCTGTGCGTCCCTCTTATACAATAAGCATAATTTCCACGTAAAACATTTTTCCTTGTATTTGGCCATGGAGTTCTTAAGCGTAGGGTATATTGAAGGAATTCTGGGCCATATCTTAATTTCTGAATAGTGTCGTAAAGTGTTACCTGTGAAAATCTCGGGGCTTCCCTTGACCTATTAATGCTCAATTTGGAATAACATGGTCTTCACAAGGTGAATTACATAAGTACATCTCCAATTTTTAATTCCGACGTCTCCCACTTTCTTAGAGAGACTTGAGTGTAGAAAGTAAGAAGTTCACCGCTTGAACTAATCCATTTCGATCAAATGGAAGGGACCATTGCATTCCCCAGTTGAATTTATAATCGTCATGAGTGAAAAACAAGATAGCTTGGTCGCATGGATACTTCCAATAGTTCTTATGATTAACCTTTGTTACTTTTAATTAATCATTCACAATTTACTCTAGACCACGCACTAGCACTTTTCCAAAATGTTTGACATAACTTTATTCTACTTTTATTCCTTGTGAATTTATGTCACTGATATTATCATTCCCGTAATGCCTATTGTACAAGTATTAAAGGAATACTAATCAAAGTGATCATGAACTACCTACCCGTGCATCCCTCTTAGACAATAAGCATAATATCCTTAAAAATAAATTTTCTTTGTATTTGTCCTTGGAGTTCTTACACGTAGGGAACATTGAAAGAAGTTTGGGCCATATTTTAATTACCGAATAGTGTCATCAAATACTACCTGTGAAAATTTTGGGCCCTTCCCTTGACCCGTTGATACCCAATTTATAACAACTTGGTCCTGACAAGGTGAATTACATAGGTGCATCTCCAATTTTTAATTACAACATCTCTCACTTTCATAGAGAGACTCCAGTGCAAAATGTAACAAGTTCACTGCTTGCGCCAAAATCGATTCTGATCAAACCAAAAAGGACCATTTAATTCCCTAGTTGAACTTATAATCTCCAAGAATGAAAAACAACATAGCTTGGTCCTAACCATTCAAAATTTACTCTAGGCCCATGTACTAGCGCTTTTCCAAAATGTTTGATGAGACTTTTTTTCTCTTTTTATTCCTTGTGATTTTATTTGGTGGAAATTATCATTCCCATAATGCCTTTCATAAGGGTATTAATGGAATACAAATAAAAATGATCAAAAACTACCCACCCGTGCGTCCCTCTTACTAGTGTTGAGTGGGGCGATTAATTGCCTTTGAATTTGATCATTTGCTATCAAAGGCGGTTTTGAAAATCACCTTTGAATGTGGCCGACGAAGGCAATTCTTTGTTGTCTTTGCGAGGGCAGTGGAATGATCTTTGATAAGTTCCAAGCTTGGAATGACTTTATGTGGGTTGGATGATAACGATTGTTTCCAGCTTGTAACCGTTATTTAGTTTTTGTGGATGAAAGACTCTCGGACATGTTTCGATATTTCCCCTCTTTTTCGTTCATATTATTAGAACTATTATTTAATTTTTTTCACCAAAAATAACACTTCCAAAATTGGAACAAAAAACTTGGTTGTGGATTTCTTACATCGGCGGCTTTCTCGGACATGATAGTTCCATATTCGGTTTCAAAATCTGGGCCGAACCTGGAATTTCACCCAAATTGCACATGAAACATGAAATAGAATTTCAACCAAATCCGGGCTAAGTTTGGAACGTCATCCTCTATTTAAAATTCGATGCCTTCAGTTCCGCATGAGGAACTTTTTCCTATATGTTAGTACAATCTTTGGACACTTGAGTTCCGAATTCAAGTGATGTACTTAGAAAATTTTACAGAATTTTAGTGAAGTGAAGATGGTGTTATGAACTCGGAACATTGGTTGCGAAATCTGGTTACAAATCCGGACTCAACCTGGTAATCTTGTTCACTTCTTAAAAGTTGCATTTTTATTTTTTTAAAGGCCGATAGAAGTTACGAACTCGGAACTACAGTTCCAAGTTAGGCTTAAAATTCTGGAATGAACCAGGTTATATTAAGGAATTCTTAATATGTAACCTTCTTTTTTTTGTTTATCAGAATCGAGTCCTGATCTCGCAACAGCAGTTCTGAAAAAGGGTTAAATTTTTTTAATGTTAGTACTTTTTTTCGAATACATATACACGTTCCGAGCTCGGAACTAGGGTTCTAAACTCATATTTACTTTTTTGGAACTAACCTGGGCTTGTTTGATGGTTCAGATACTATTTTCAACTCCTTTTTTAAAGTCCCGTCCAGTTCCGAGTTCATAACTACTACGCATATTAAAAAAATCAAGCCAAACCAATTTGCCCCAAATTGTAAACCCTAGGATCAGGGGAGAAGTTCTTCCAGTGCCGCCGTGCCGGAGTCTGACTCGTCCGCCATCATCTCAGCTTCAAAACCTTCTCAAATGTCTTCATCAAACCCAAGAGGAACGAACAAGAAGGGGAAGAGCAAGGCTGGTACATCGTCAAGGAGCAGAATAGTACAGATCCAAGCGTTACCCTGTTTTGTTTTGCCTCTTGCTCGAGAAATGTACAATACTTTACGTGGAAGTGTTAAATTGTTGTATTACTCTGTGCTCAACCTAAATGTATACCATACGATAGGTTTGGCTGATCCTTTTATGAAATTTGATAGAGAAACTATTAACTTTAAATGAGCCATCATATTTTGACGAGGTCTGTCAGTTCTACTGTAATTCACATGAAAAAGAGGGGGTGGTTATGCAACTAGGGTTAGCGGCCATGGTATTGATATTAGTCCTTTGGTAATAAAAGGAGTATTAGAGTGCCAGAAAATGTGCATCCACAGGATATCAAGGGTTCAATAAACAATGTTTGTCACATGTGTAAATGGCCACTTATTGACGACCCCTACATGGATTCTATGGACTGTGGCATATAACACTTTGGTTGAGATGCAGCCAACCTATGAAAGCGGGAAAGTTTTGATATTAAACTCTTACCCATCGACCACCTCATAGTTTATGAGATGATTAGTAGATTTATCGTATACACATCCGGGCATATAGCTGAGTGAAATTATGGCATACTAATGTGTTTTACTACATCATGGAGGGAAGAAAGATCAATCCCGGGACAAAATATCTCTAACCATATGTTGTATGTTACGACATCGAAGATGGTTGCGAGTGTACCTTACGATAATTTCGTCACTATGATTTTGAGGGGCATTGAGAGGTTAGATTTTCAATGGGAAGAGAAGCAATGCAAGTGGTTCGACAAGCAGTACTTTTAAAAGAATAAATGGATATAGGTTAATCGTTAGTGGGTTCATAAGCCCATTAATGATGCGGTACCTGATGTGCACCATTATGCATACGTTACCCAGTGCATTTCACACATTTATTATCATCTTTTGTTTGGTTGCTTGCTAGTTTTAGTTAGGTTTGCACAACAAAGATTTTAAACAGCAGTTTTGTAAATTTAATTGAAGCTAATGGACACTTTTTATTCACGAGCACCTAGATCTTTCTCTTTCATCTATTTATTAGGTTACTCGTGAGTACTTTTTCATTATCTTTTTTAGAAGGCCATTGACAAGGGTGGTAGTAGATATTTGAAGGCCATTCATAAGGATGGTAGTATATTGAAGGATATTAACTCCAAAGCATGGTAGTAGATGGAATTGGGACCAAGAAAGGCGGATTAAAAGTTCAAGAAGGCTAAAGGAGAAATTGAGGGATCATTGTCTAGGTTGCATGGAGATCAGGGAAAAATCTGAGAAGAATCAGCCATTGCGAGTGTCATCATTTGATTTTTTTTTCTTGAGCACTATGAAATCGACAACAAGAACTCCCAAATCGGATCAACGGTTCAACCGTAGCAGAACAAAGAAATTAGTGAAGCGAGCCTGCCACAGTCGGCGCGGACCGCACAAGCCTGGCACGAGCCAAAAGCTAGCCCAGCCCATACTGATTGTCACAACCCATGTCCGGGAACCTAGGCACGGCTAGTACCACCTGACATGTGCCTTGTCAAATTCTAGCACGAGGGGTCTCCATTTCGGCTGGCCGTGCACTCTAAGTCACCTTTCACTTCAAAAATTGGCTAAGTATGGGAGCAGAACATTCCATTTTACACGGTCTGTGCCATTTAAAGTCATAAATATGAAGACCAACCCATGGGGTAGGAAGAATGATGCATGACGCACTGAGGTACCGAGCAAAATAAGGTTCTAGCTAATGGGGCGCTCCAAAAGATGTATGGCACGGATCAGAAGGAGCAAAACAAAGATCCAGTCGATGGATCGTGCCGGCTGACACAGGCTTCGCCGGTATGAGGGGTACGGCCCATGCCAAAAGTGGTACCTCCCACCCACACGATCGGCCCTTGCCAAAATCGGTACTAGATTTTAAGTTTATACTCATTTTAAGATCTCAATAGTAGGTTAGAGAGAGAAAATAGTCTTCCTTCTCTCTAGGTTCTTTTTATTTTCATCTTTTTCTTTTTCCCAGGGCAAAGTCTTGGAAAAGACCGTCTTTCCATACGGTTATGGAAATATGGGGTGTAATTAATATATTAAAAGGAAAAGGTCTTAGTTGCAATATTAAAAATTTACCGTGTGGTAGTTATAAAGTTTATAACCCGATTCATGCAACCTGAAAATTTTATCTTCATTTCTTCTAATTTATACTTTAAACCTTGGTCTTTCCATAACTTTGGAAAAACCGTCTTTCAAGAGACGGAATCTTTTCCCAAATGTGTTGAATCCAATGAAATACTTGGGTTCATTGCTTAGGGCTTCGGGATCTTACTTGGGGATAATATTTGTGTTCATGTATTGATGGGTATTTTGTGAGATTTCTAGATTTACCTATTTCTATGTGTTTTGTGATTATTATGTGTGTTTTTTCTTAATATTCTTGTGAAGTTCATGATTGTCACACTTTGTTGTGACACAACTAAGTCTACTTTCATATTTGTGCACTATTGCTACTCCCCGTTTATGGAAACCTAGATCCGCTTGGGGTGATGATGGTCCAGAACTGGGCATGTGCACAAAGGTTACCGTTGTTAATCATCACGATCAACCATGCTCTAGCTAGCTGACAAAAAAAATCCCAAGGGTTGCCGGTAGAGATAGATTAGGAAGCAAACAAGGATTATTTTGTTGATTGGGAGGTCGTCGCCGTACCTCTCAAAGATGTAATTTTTAAGCCCTATTGCTTACTAAATACAACTAAGTAGATA
>JAULKK010214570.1:0-15719 GCA_032355705.1 Rubia peregrina
TTTAAAATAATAATAATTTAATATATATATATATGTATATATATATATGTACACACATATATAAGAAAAATACTAGTTCTTGGAGTGGGATGAATAACGGGGAGTCGAACTCATGACATCCCCAACATTAATGTGGTAATTTACCACTAGGTTGCTATCATATTCATTAATTAACCCAATCCTCATAATATATTATTACTCCTTTATATTATTATTTTTATATTGTATTTCAGAAAAAAAATGAAAATTTACTAATATAGTCAACATGGTCCCCATTATGCTTTGTGGTACTCGACAAAAACTGAACATGCTTTGATTTTTCAAGAAAATAACTTTAATCCAACAGAAGAATTCAAAACCACACAAAAAATGAATATATGAGAGAATTCAAAACCCAACATTAGTGTCGTAACCTACACTAATGAATAAATTTTCAAGAAAATAATTTCAATCCCTGAAAAAAGAGTTCAAAACCCAACATATTAATATACAAGAGATATACTAGATCCAAACTCGACTATGTGGTGGCATGGGTTGGAGTAAGGGGAAGTGGAACTCACGACTTCCAAAAATAAGTGTGGTAATTTACAATTCAACTAAAAAGTATATTTTTGGGACATTAATGGAAAAGTAGGTACCTCTTCTATTCAATTTTAAAACTTAGATACCAAACTGTAAATTTCATTAAAAAAAGGGTACCATTCTGGACATTTTCTATGAATATTAGTGTGATAATTTACCACTAAATTTCTATAATATACAATTAATCCTTTACATTATTATTTTAATACTATTTAAAAAAATGAAATTTACCTAAATAGTCAACATGCATCATGGCGATTCGGAAAAACTGCACCTGCATTAATTTTTGAAGAAAATAGCTTCAATCCATAAAAAAAAAAATTCAACATAATCGTTGATTAAAAACTGCATTCGGCAAAAACTGCACCTGCACGACTTTCCTAACATTAGTGTGGTAATTTACCACTAGGTTGCTACCATAATCGTTGATTAACCCGGACCCCATAATATTGTCTTACTCTTTTATATTATTATTTTCAATAAAATTTCTGAAAAAATGAAAATTAATAAATATAATCGACATGGACACCATTATACTTTTTGGTGACTCTGCAAAAACACATGTATTAATTTTTTAAGAAATTAACTTCAATCCCTGGAAAAGATGTTCAAAACCAAATAAAAAATTAATATATAATAGTTATACTAGATACATTTTTCATCAAAAATTTGATAAGTTGTTAAATATGTTCACTCCGTTACTAAATATAATACACTCTTTACACGTGTGTCATATCGAGATTTGTAAAGTGAATGAAACTAGTGGCATATGTAAACTATGCATCTTATTTAATTCCAATTCTGGTAAAAGCATTTTTAATTTTCACATTGCGTGCAGTTTACGTTTAAAACACACGTGCAGCTCACGTTCAAAAGAAGCGCATTCATCTACGATCACATGTGTAGTTCAATGTTTAATACTAGTGGAATTGGTAAACCATGCTATATTTACTCCAAATTTTAGTAAAAGCATATTCATATTTTGTGACACATTCAATTCATGTTCAAATGACGCATACAGTTTACGTTCAATAGACGTGTATAAATATGCAATTCCGTATGCAGTTCATCATTTTGTATAGTTTGATTGATTATTGTAGTCGTTATTTGTCTTCTATTAAATTCAATTCTACCCACACTCGTTATTTTTTGGTAACACATTAATTAAATTTATGATGTGTTCCACCTCTCAGAAGACACTTGTTGAAGTTAGAAATGTTCGTGGAAGCATTCAACATTGGTAAAGGAAAGCAAGATTTGACTAACATTGGCTTGAGCCTTCTCGATCCAGTTAGTCCCTTCAAATATACCCTTAGATTCCAACTGGGAAAGCACACACCAACCCTACACTTAGTAAAATTGTTGGGTATTTGAATGGATATTACATAAATAGCAAAGCTAAGTCCAACAATTTGTTTCGGGAAGTTGTTTGGCCATGTTTTCTTGCAAGAGATCAGAATTCCGAGGAAGCAAAAGATCTAAATCTTTACATGCTCAATGTTTGATACTAGTGGCATAGATAAGCTATGCTCCTAACTTACTTCAAATTTTAACAGCAATTTATTTTTCAAAAAAAGTGCAATTCTCGTTCATAACACGCGTGCAATCGACATCCAAAAGACGTGTGTTCATCTACGATTACACGGGCAGCTCACCATTTGTTACTAGTTTCTTATGTGAACTATGAATCTATTCAAATTTTAGTAAAAACATTTTAATTTTTTGCACCGCGTTCAGAAGACAGATGCAGTTCACTTTCAAAAGACACATCAGTGGCGGAGCTAGCCCTGGGAAAACCAGGGCAGCTGCCCCACCATTTTTATTTTTTAAAAACTTGGTCAACGGAAAATTTTGACTATTGCCCCACCATATTTTCATCTTTATTATTCAATTTCTCCAATTTTAATGATTGTTTAACTACCTATCTTGAAAAATATTTGTTCTTGAATGTTATCGTGTATAATGTTGCTAAATTTCAAAATACGAAAACTCGACATGAGCACATTTATTAAATTAGTTGTATGACATTATTTTTCATTAATTGTATATTATTATTTTTTAATATTAAATAATTTCCAACCAGAATAAAATTTCTAGATCCGCCCCTGGTATATATCCCAAAATAAAAACACATGATTCACAATAGTACATACTCCCTCTGGTTTTCTAACATTGGCTCCCTTTGACTACAAAATTTTTCAAGACATGTTTGACCATCAATAACTTTAATTGCATACAATAATGCACGTCATGTGTGGTGTCTTTGGATTCTCCGTAACATGTAGTTTTTAAAAAGTAAAATTTTATAGTCCTTTATTGTATGAAATAAAAGTTATCAGTGGTCAAACATGCCTTGAAAAATTTTCATAAAAAAGAGTCATTATTAAGAAACCAGATGGAGTGGGTGTGCAGGTCCAAAGGAGCATGAATGAAGAGGTCAAAGTCAAATGCCCTACATTGGATTAAACAACTAATGCCCGTGTCGATTGGTTACAGAAACCTTCCATCTTCACATAAACAATATTAATTTTTCTTCTTATCAACATAGTTTCTCTCTCAATATAAAAAATTTAGAACTAGAAGTTAGAATTTTTAATTAGAATAATGACACTGAATAAATTAATTGTTTGCATGCGCGAAGAATATTTTGTGAAAAAACCGATCGAGGATATTAAGGTGGGTTTGTAATTTTGAATTGTCTACATTCATTCCTCTTTTGATTTGTGGCTCATGATCATCCTTGCTTAGATCTTATTGTCATTATTCAATTGAACCTATGGTGTTTTCAGAAGCCATGTTATACATATATTTATGTATTTCAAATTTATTTTTATTTTTCCTATTTATATTCTGAAGCTTCTGGTCGTTTAAATCAATTTGTTTTCTTTTTATTCCAACCAATGGTTAGCGACTTACAAATCACAATGCATGCATTCGTAGAGGTCAAATGTTGGCGTTCATCGTGATGGTCCATGTAATAAATATGATATAGGAAGTCGATCTTGATAATTAGTTTATGCGTTGGAAATGGATTTAATTGGATATTTTGATTATATTATATAAATATTTTGGCAACAGATTTTCTTGCAAACCCAGTGGAAATGAATGGCGCTAATCTATAGTACATATTAAAAGAGGTATTTTTGTTACATGACATTCAAACATAATTCTTGCCACATGTTACTTGCATACTTTTCCATATCAATTTCATGAAAAAATAAAAATTGTAATTGTAATTAACCATACTCCATCTAATATGAAGTCATCTTTTCATTTATCCATGCAAGTCTCATTAATAATATTCTCCTAAAATATTGAAAGTTTCAGTCTTTCCCCACTTTTCTCCTCCTTTTTTCCATACCACTCAATTTCATTTTGTTAGGTTTTTCCTTTTCCAACTTTAGATCTTTGTACTTATGTCACAATTATATTTATTTTCTTCATTCACTTAGATCTCAGACACCTTATATACAATCGCCATCACCCTCACTATGTGGTTTTATCTTTGAAAAATTATACATAAATCAAACAATTTTGACGTGAACAAGAATATTTGGTCAAAATTAACTATTTTTTAATTAAAATATTTATTGAAATTATAATCAATTCGTCTCTTGAAGACGGTCTTTCCATAATTTATGGAAAACCCAAGTTTAAAGTGCAAACTAGACGAAATCAAGATAATTTTTTTGAATTGCATCAATCGAGTCATAAACTTATAAGTACTGCACGTTGCATAATAAAATTTTAATATTGCAACTAAAACTTTTTACCTTTTTAAAATTCTAATTCAACTCCGTCTTTCCATAGCCCTATGGAAAGATGATCTTTCCCCAGACTTTGTCTATTTGTGCGACTTTAATTTATTTTTGTTAACTAATACTTAGAAATGACATATTTTTAGTACATATGAACATGTGATTCGTAATAGTATTAAAAAATGAGTTCCTCTTTTGAAAGACCGTCCTTCTATAAGTTATTGAAAGACCAAGGTTTAAATTGCAAATTAGAAGAAATCAAGATAAAAAATTTTGGATTACATTAATCGAGTTATAAATTTATAATTACTGCGCGTTGCATATAAAATTTTAATATTGCAACTAAAATATTTTATCTTTTTATAATTATAATTCAACCATGTCTTTCCATATGACTATGGAAAGATGGTTTTTCCCAAGATTTTGTATATTTTACCAATTTATTTTATTTTTGTTAACTAATATTTAGAAATGGCGAGAGGAAATTTTGTTGTAAAAAGGCCTAAAGTGGTTGTAATAGACCATTTACAACAAGTATGTGTGTGGTTGTAAAGTGGTCGTAATAGGCTTGGTAGTAATTGACGTTACAACCACTTTTACCCATTCGTTGTAAAAGATATATTAACAACAAGTCACTACTTTGGTTGTAAAAAACCATCTATTACAACGACTTTTTCCGTTGTAAAATTTTGTTTTCATGTCGCCTTCTTTTCTTTTACAACTCGTTTTCTCGTTGTAAATACAAGTATTTATGACATAATACTTTGTTGTAAATACACATTTTTATTAAATTGCTCCAATATTTATTGTATTTATTAATTATTGCATAATCTGCTAAAATGTACATATAAAATTAGCAATGGTAATTCATCAAATTTTTATATAAATAAATTATAGATATCCAATCATAACATCTAAAATGTTAAATATCTTTAACTACAAAATAAATTCTTAAGAGAAACTAATTTAACAATATACAATTAAATAAGGTTCATGCATGTAGCTAAAAACTCCATAATTCTTAAATTGCACTTGCACTTGCATTCTTCTTTAGCAACCTGGAAGAGCAAAAGAAAAAAATAGAATAGTAGTAATTGAGTCCGTCTCTTAAAAGAATGTTTTTTCATAAGTTAATGAAAGAACATAGTTTAAACTGCAAATTAGAAAAAATAAAGATAAAATTTTTGAGTTGCATTAATCAGGTCATAAACTTATAACTACTGCACGTTGCATAATAAAATTTTAATACTGCAACTAAAACCTTTTACCTTTCTATAATTCTAATTCAACCTCGCCTTTCCATATACCTATGAAAAGACGGTATTTCCCAAAACTTTGTCTAAAGTAATTTAGACATGTAGATCCATTCATTTATGCTACCCTCAACTTTTAGCCTTAACGCATTTACAAGTGAATTTAAATGTATGTGTTAGGATTAGGTCTGTAAACAAACCGATTTGTTCACGATAAACTCACAAACAACTCGAACTTCAAAACTCGACTCGAAGTCGAATTTGAGTATATAATAAAACATCTATATGCATCACTTCAATTTCAATATTTATTATTACACCACACTCATCCTCAATCACACACTCATTTTGAATAGTTCATATAGCAATAAGTAGGAGTATTACTTTTCCTTTGTATCACTGAAGTCCCCGATTAGGCTAGAAGATAAAGATAAGAAAATATCGAATCAGACCTCAGAAGGAAATACCCCTTTCCATTCCTTTTCCTCACCATCTTTTCTCTTACCTCAGCTGCATTTATTTCTACTATTTTAAGTCAAAAAAATGTAGTCTCCATAAGAACCTATCAATACATTAGTAAGTACCCAAATTGTTATCAAGTGATAGCTTGTGAGATGAAGGAAGAAGAAGGATCAAAGTAGGGTTAGTTAACATGAACAATGAGACTAGTGAAAGCATAATTGGATGTCTGCATGGAGAGGCTACTGCTGAGGGAGTGAAGGTCGGTTTTGATCCCGTCGACGATAGTTAAATTTACGTATAACAATGTTAAATTTCTATAGGACAAGAAGGATGGCAAGTATCTCTTCTTGAAACTTCTTCATTACACAGAAAGCCAAGAGAGGCATATGCAACAATTCTGCACTCTACAGAAGCTTATGTCTCTGGTGCAATTGCATTGGCTCAAAGTATCATTACTCATTAGTATTCAATCCAACTCGATAACTCGAGTCAGAGACCTTAAATATATTCTCAGCCCTTCCATATCTATAAGAATCTAACACTCTCAAAACTAACTCTTCTGTAGGATATATAGGATCTGCTTATGTCCACACCCATTTCTACTTTCCCTTTGTATCACTAAAGTCCTCGATTAGGCTAGAAGATAAAGATTTAAAAAAACACAGCACATCGAGTTGCAAACACAAAGCTTACTCAGATTAGCAATCAATGGCGGAGATATACAGTAAACATACGAAAGAGTACTCGAGAGGGAGGCCAGTTTACCTGGAAGAACTGTTCCAGTTTATTGCATCCAAGACTCACACTCACGATCTTGCCTGGGATGTTGGTACCTGAAACGGTCAAGTCCTGTAATATTGTATATGGAGATTTCCTTGACTTCTGTAAGAAGTTTTGCAAACTGGGACATTCTGAGTTTAAAGGTAAAACTGAAGAAATTCTAGCTAATAGGCAAGCTTTTGCTGTTAGAAATAGGTTTGTTGTTAGGAAAACTCATTACAATGTTGCTACCAGAAAGAGGAAGAATCCTTCTGCGGTTGATGGGGAAAATAATACCAGTGAAAATTAATAATAAAATATGGAAAAAAAATCACAGACAAATACGAAGCTCAATTCAACCACATAACCAACACCTTATTCCAATCCTCACTGGAAACGGAAGCCATAACCACAACAGATGCACACACATAAACCACAATAACACCTGCCTCAGAGCCCACAACTTTATCTCCCAAAAATACTACCTTAAAAAGATTCAGTCCTTCCATATCTATAAGAATCTAACACTCTCAAAACTAACCAACAATCTAACACTCAGTCCTTCCACATCTATAAGAATCTGCTCTCAAAACTTCCATATCATGGGTAACTTTTTTTTTCCACAACATCAGTGGTTGCTCATCAGATTTTATTTTGGTTGTTTCATTTGGCTGACATATTTAAGAATGTGGTAGCCACAGATACAAGCCAACAACATCTAGAATTATCAGTGAAGCTTCCCAACATAAGGTATTATTGCAGTCCTCCTATAATGTCCTTGTCCGAGGTTGAACAAAGTGTGGCTAAAGAATCGCCAGGCGGTTACTATATGATGATTATTCTTATTCTATTTCCAAAATATGGAACTTCCATCTATAAATGTTTCCCATCACAAATAAAACATTATAAATTTAAAACTTTTGATATGCTAATCAAAAGCCAATCAGCATATCCAAGAACATGAGAACATAACTTGTTAATTAAGACCGAAATATGACCCAACTAGGCATAATCAGAAAGCATATCAGTTGCAACATTCTTAAGCTCAAACCTTGAATGCCAACTCATTGGAATCGAAAGCCTAAGAGGCAAACTGAACTTCCAAACTGATACAACAATAGTCCCCAACAAGTCAACCAAACAGACTCAGAAGTTCTCTCCTGGCTCAATTTCTGCACTAAGTTCAGTGTACAGTAAGGATGGTTGAGCCGAAACTATCACAAAGAGCCAATTGATGTCTAAAAGAATCGCGTTAGTTACTGGAATTGAAACTATTAATTACTCAAAAAATTAGTATTAACCAAAATTGAAACAATTACACAGGCTTGGGGGCAGCAGGTCGTAGAAAAGAAATAAACCCAAATAAAAACAACAGAATTCGAATAAACCTCATCAAAACATACTGTCGATTTCAATTACAGATTGTCCGCCTCGGGTTTCTGAGCAAAGGAAAATCGGAGGGCAAGCAAGGGACCGATTCCAATAAATGTGGGAACGTTGGTAGATTTCTTTGAGGATATTTCCGAGAAGCAGACGAGATCTGGACGTAGGGTAACACACAATGAGCAGGGAAATTTTAGGTTCAAAAGAAAAGAATTTTAGATTTTTTTCTAGAACGCGGGAAGAAGAGAAAAAAAGTCCGCCAAAAAATTAAGTAATTAAATTATGTTACAAAAATTAAGTAATTAAGTAATATGGTAGTAAAAATCTTTTACAAAAAATAAGGATGTAATAAGCTTTTTACAACCATTTTATACCAATTACAACTACATATTTTACTTCTTGTAAATTGATTGAGTGTTATTACAATGACTTCTAAGTTTCGTCGTAAATACATATTTTTTACAACCATTTTTTTATTCATTTTGTAAAATTTAGTTGTAAAAGGGGGGTAATTCTAGTAATTGATATTGGTTGGAATAAGCCGAACTGTCTGAGTATTCGGTACACATGGTAACCCTCGATCATGTGCCAACAAATGAGGTTGACAGTCAACAACCAATTGTTCCTACCGGGGGTACAATATGACGACAGCTGCTGCAGGAGATCCTCAGAGTATGGCTGCCAAAATGCATTGCAAAAGAAAATGAATAGGAATTAAATAATCTGGAAAGAAATGAATATGGAAGGCACTGTTATTATTGAAACCAAACGGTCACTGATGTACCTGACAGTTCTCAAGAGCTGTAAGCTGATCATGGTACACAGTGAGCATATGCATCGGATATCCTGATAAATCAAACCGAGCTCTCCACCTGTGCGGAACGGAGTGAGGAGCATGAGTTATCGCTTGTTAAGTAATGGTTGTGAATAGTTTGTGTTTAGTTATTAAATACTAATCTGGACCCAACTGCATTCATATTGTTGGTCATTGGTAGTTGTCCGACGGGATGGATGGATGGTATTCTCTCCCACACCCACAACTGGCAAGGAAAAAGAGTCGGGACAATAAAATTTTGAGCGTTGACTTTGAAAATGATGTGAAAAACTAATATTCATAGATTATTCATTTTACTTGTAGGAGGACAACTGGACCGGCTATGGATTTTGCTCGGGGAATTGCGACGTCGCATGAGCTCATGTACAAGTGTGAAAGAATTGCACTCCCCCAACTAAACTGACGTGCTGCACTTAAGTCCATGATTGGTGACAAGTACATGAGAGGGATCTGATACCCCGACATGTCTGACTTAAGCATTCCACCAATCAAGAGTAGAATAAATACCCTCGCCCGCTGTTGAAAATCAATATCAATGGCATCAACAAGTAATGGACTGTGCAAAACGTCACCCAACTAGGTGGCCCTTATATGCTCCCCATTGATGACATGTAAGGGGGGAGTTGCCCCTAAGAAGTGAGTGCATACTGTCTGCGAAGAAATCGGCGGCCTTCTATGGTCAACACCCGTGACAGGCATACCGTCAAGTGGTAGACCCCAAAGCACCGTCACATCCTGCAAGGTGACAGTTGCCTCGCCCACCGGAAGATGAAATGTGTGGGTCTCCAACGCTCGACCAACGCTGTGATAAGTGAATAATCAACATGGATAGCCGCTGAGTTGAGGAGGCCATGGAAACCTGCTGCACAAATATAACGTAGTACACCCTCATGGATCTCGACATCTCAACAGGCCCCATCACACCTGCAAGGCCGTATCATCCAAGTCAGCATTGTATATCGCTCTTGCTCGATTCTCCCTGTGTAGATAGAGAAAATCTTCGTCGATTGGTCCTGAATGATCCATGGTATGTCCCTGAATGAAATGAAAGAATGATCATCAGTTCATCAATATATACCCGTATAAGAAAGTAGTAAAAAACAATTTAAATCAATCCATCCATGAAAACCCAACAATCTATTTAACAAAACAGTGTATCCCTGAGATTTGTTAGACATGCAACAAGTAAAAACAGTCTACGCTTTCAATTAACAATGGAATATGATGTAACTTTAAAACATCAAGTTTCACAGAGTACGTCGCTTCCCTAAATTTTGAAAACTAAGCATCTCCTGGAATAGTCAATATTAAACAGAACCAAGGAATTAAGAATGACAAACAGTTCCCTATGTGGGACACAGCCCACGAACACCTCTACGATGACCAGGTACTCTTTTGTCCATCTAATTCCTTATCATTCTCTCTGCAAATTAGCCACGTCTTCTATCGCGAAACTTTTTGACATCGAGTACCAACCTCCAGCCCGTAGTTTCCCACAATGAAGGATCTCGGATGGGCATGAAACCAGCACTGTATTTCAATATGAAGGTTGTAGTGTGATATGCTCTATCACAAAGGTTTTTGGGATCATCAAGCCTTTTCCTACATACAGCCAAAACATGGGAACAAGGCAGCCTAAAAATTTGCCACTCTCGATAGCTACACCGTTTCTTCAAATATTTCACAGTATAGTGTCGTTCACCCAAACTATCGTAGAAGGTCCTAGTCACAACCTTATATATCTGTAAATTATTATTGTAGACATTCAAAACGTGGCCCTGCCCCCAGCTGTCGTTCTTCTCGAACTTCTTCCAAATCCTACTCGGCAACACAGAACTACAAAATAACAATAATGTAACACATGATTACAACCACAGTCAGTGCATATGTAGATAAACTTGTGTGACTTAAGTTTACCTCCAATTAGTCACCTCAGTTATCTTTGAGCAAACATTTAGACTGTTCGTTTGAAAGTTGCATTAATATAAGCAGTTATCGGTAGGTGTCTCGCCCGCCTCAAATAGTTGTTGAAGCTCTCTAAAATTTTGGTGGTCAGAATACCTCACTGATGGTTCCCATCGAAAGCTAGACACCACTTACGCATGTCATGTTCTTCCAACCAATGTCATGATGCGGGATCAAGCTCCTCTAATTCCTCCTTGTACTCTCGCCACTTTCGTTCCTGTCTGGCACTTCCAAGCTACCACACCAAGGTCTTAGGATGACCATTCTTAAACTTTCCACTTTCCGCACTGAGAAAGTTGGACTGAAAATGCCTCAAACAGAACATATGAATCCCGCCTACTCAATCCATCTCTCCGTATTTTCCATTGTATTCAAGATCCCTGAATGACGGTCAGATATAACACAAATGGACCTGGAATCATTACCCATTACATGGTGTCACAACTTTAACATGAACCAATACCAGCTCTCATTTGTCTCAGCATTGACTATTGCATAGGTGATGGGCAATACATAATCATTCACATCGTGCACAACAACTAGCATCATGGACTGGTATGCCCCTTTCAAAAAATTATCGTCCACGCTCATCACTATCATGCACTAGCGAAAGGCTTCGATAGCCTGTCTGAATGCCCAAAACATAAACTTGAACTTCCGACACCCGTTACCATGACCTCTATCATGTACGACCGCCCAATCAACAACTGTGGATGGATTAGCTTTGACCAGCTCATTCATAAATGTGGGCAATCTCTCAAAGGATTCCTCCCACATTCCGAAGGCCAAATCAATAGCCTTCTATTGACCGTACCATGCCTTCTTGTACGAAATGGCCAATTTCAACTCCTTCAACACGTGCTCTATAACATCTTTGACCGTGAAGGAGGGGTTGGTCTCAATCTGATAACGAATGGAGCGAGCGATCATCATCGATGTGACATTAGTGTTACCATCCGACCGTCCCGCACCAATACACAAATGACTACTTGCCCACTTGGTGATCTCCTATATCCCGTAGGAAGACTTGATGCTGGCTCTTACAACCCAAGAACAATTACCACTTCCTTCCGCAACCTCCCTACATTTTGTGTACCATGCACATGACTTGCTCCCCACAACCCGAGGCTCCCTATTTATCTTCGAACTCCACCTAGATATTTCTTCTACCAATTCTGGCTTCGTCCGAAATTGCATCCCCAAATCAACTTCACCTGTCACTTGAACGTAATTAGGAAGTATTCTACCACAACCAATCGGGTCATACGAATCCTTATCTGGACCCCCGTAATCCCTGAAGAAAGCCCTGGTATTAGCATTCCAGATTTGTTGGAATGCATTGGGGACATTGTTCGTGTGCATGACATGATCATCATAATCCCTTGGATTCAAATCAGTAGAAAAAGAATGATCACCCTCACTTTCTGCATCTAGTTCCCCACCTTCACCTTCCTCTTCATCGACACTAATCTTCCCCACAACAAGGTCACCACCATCACCACCTGAAATATGCTCGCCAATATCACCTACGTAATCATCATTGAAGACATTGAATTCCTCTTGGAAACCACCATGGGCAACATAAATTGTGGACAGTTGAGAGTAACCAAGTTGTACATACGATGTAGGTTGACTCGACTCACCTACAACATGAGAATCTCCTAAACCTTGCAAATAGTCTTGTGTTTGAAAGGGATGGCAAGTTCCAGATGCATAGTTTTCAACATTGCTTAACAAGATCGTGCCCGGGCCCGGGCCAACATCACCGGATGATCACATTGGGTATTAATCATGTCTAGATGAATGTAATGATCTGCTGACGAAAGGGCCATTCCATGAACAGTATTAAAGAAGGTCTTCACCGACTGGTCATCTTCCACTTCATAACATCAATACTAAATACCAGAAGCAATTGTCTCAGGCCACCGATAAAATATTCTTAAAAGAAACCCTTCACATTAAATTTTAAGCCATCTCCCAATTAATTCAACTAATTGAGAGTGATTTAACCTATGGTTTAAGGTCAGATGTTTCTCTGGAACAGGAGGGCCATAGTACACGCCCACATTCACATCATACTTAATCACACCACCTCCAAATAAGTATGGCAACAAAACCATCCTGCAACTGCAACGTAGTATTATACAACAAATAATTACCTATCATGCAAATGACATAGCTCAACGTTCAAGGATTTGGCCTAAGGAACATCATAATAAAACATATTTTCCAACCCCTCATCATCAAAAAAAATTACAAACTCAAACAAATGCGACTTCATTATTTTACCAAAAACCAGAAAATTCTCGCGCAGAAAATTAAAAATAATTCAAAAAAAAAACGCATTCTGTGAATGCGCTGTCAAGGTTTTCCGAAAAAATAGGAAAATAGGCAAAGAAGCATTCACCGAATGCGGAGTAAACAATTCAGATTTTAAAAAAAAATTGGAAAATCCGAAGACGCATTCTTCAAATGCGTCTTCCCCCTTTGCATCTAGCCACCGGTAGTGTAGCACCAAATAGAGAAAAAATTCGACAACTTCGGCAACTACATACGTGACACTTTCATGCACACTCTGGGTCAATATCGTGCAAAGTTGAACCTATAGTTTGAACATATTTGATCTTCTAAAAAACAAATTAAATATTTTTAAAGTATTAGATACGAAGAAAAGGTTTTTAAAAAAATAGAAAAAGTGTTAATATTAATAAATAGGAGAACCTGCTTCCACCGCTTCATTCATACCCAGTTCACGCATATATACCTCGCCTTAGTCGCCTAGTTCTTCACGCCTAAAACAACAATAACAACTAACGGTGCAATTTTTGCCTTTTGGGTTTTCTTCTGCTCTTCAGGTACCCCTTCTTTTGATGAATTTTAGCAGGAAACCATGATTTAAATTGAAGTAACTTCATCACTTGTGCAGCTTTGCATGGGCCGTATGCATTAGCAGCTTTGCGTTGGCCGTAAGCATTAGCTAGTTGATAGTTTCCTTCTAATTTGGCCTCAAATTCTCTGAAGAAAACAGACCGATTCTCATCTTCCCACGTTGTATTTCCTTGAAAATCAGCCGTCACAAATCTTGAGTCTTCACCGGTCATCTATAAGTTCGACACTAAACTAATTACTCCCTTATAGGTATAAGTGATTGGATTAAGGTAAAGAAAATACATGGATGAAATCAAATGTAGAAAGTAATAAGTCGAATGAGTGGATGAAATTGAAGTAATCTTGCCCAAAAGGGAAAGTGTGTCCTTAAAAAATCTCAATAAGGTAAGTGTGCCACGAGTAACTTGTTCATAAAATGTACCATTTTGGTGAAAATTTTATTTAGAGGGTCAACGGACCATCCGGTGGAGGAGAAAACACGTGGGCGATGAAACCATGATGGAAGTAGTGTTGGAATTTGGCGGGAATTTTAAAATTTTAAGGAATACAATAAAATTGAAATGAAAATACAGTGTGTTCAAAACTAAAAGTATATTAGGATACTAATCAAAGATCATATTGATTAGCTAAAAATATATTTTTTATCGATGTTTTACTAATTATAAGAAAATGGAAATCTTTTTCTTGTAAGGGAGATTTTTCCTTGTAAGAAAGATTATAAAGGGGTTTTCCATATAAAATTAGTCTCCTTATATAATCAGGTTTCCTTGTAGTTCAGATTATAGATAGTAATTTACTTATATACTTTAGAATACTGTTCCTGTTAGACTTTAACTTGTAGCACTATATATTATAATTCTCGTTATTGATGAGATGTTCATATCAACATCATTGATGTGATATGTCATTGATTAAATATCAATGCACCATTCATATTAAGATGCGCATTTCGTGTCATTCATATGTAATAAAGTGAATGACGGGTGTAGACAATGTGCTGATTTTTTTGTTACACAAAATTGTACATTGTTGCACACAAAGCAGCCAATTTCTTTCTATAAGGGAAATGAATACGAACAAACACAAGGAAGGCAAACAAATCACATAGAAGAAGTGAAAAATAATCAATCTATTCAAAGAAAACGTTACGTAGGCATGATTTTTGGGCAAGGCGTACTCGGTAAATATATATATATATATATATGTGTGTGTGTGTGTGTGTATTTATTTATTGCACTACTGATGTGCATAAATTATGTTGTTTATTTTATTGGGTTTATTGTGCTTTTACGAGATTAATGTGCACTTTAGGTGTTGTTTGTCACGGATTTCAGGTTTGGGCTTTGGTGGGCTTGGAAGGAGCAATGTGGCAATTGAGGTGAAAAGAATGCAGTAAAAATGCAAAGAGGCAGTCGTATATGCTTGGAAAATATTTTGGAGATAATTTAGGGATGTGAGTGGATTATTATTAGAATTTGGATCTGGAAAGAATTGTAATGTATTTTGAGAATTGTGTATATGTACACACGAAGTTAGTGGGAATTGGGAGTGGTAGTGAAGGTTGAGTTTAGTGGGGCGAGAATCTCGTTTCGTGAAGGAGGGGAAGACTTTTGTTAGTATTTCGTGGGGTATGTTCACAAGGAGTATTTAACTCCAGCAGACATTGAACTTTGGGGAGCATATTCATTATGAATGATATATATTAGTTTGAAGAGTTCCAGTTATTTTCATTTTCACGCAAAGTAGGAGTCCAGTTTTAGTTTTTTTTTTAAAAGTTAGTCTTCATTTTGGATTCTTCCTTCCATGCACACATACATTATTTTAGGGGGAATA